>PVIC010008591.1:6881-47918 GCA_004025085.1 Thryonomys swinderianus
TAAGGACCTGAGTTCAATCCCCGGTTACCACATATAATGCTGGGCGTGGTGGCTCACGCCTGTCATCCCAGCACTCGGGAGGCAGAGACGGGAGGATTGCTGAGTTCGCGGCGGCTTGCCTGGGCACCATAGTGAGCTCAGGGCCAGCCTGAACTACAAAGCAAGACCCTGTCTCCAAAAAGCAAAAAAAAAAAAAAAAGCTTAAAAACCTAGCTGCACCCATATGGGTTCTGGAAGTATTCAAGATAACCCTGCAAGGAAGGAAAACAAGTTATCTTTAGGGAAGAACACCAGATTATCATCAGGTTTATCTTATCTCACATTGAAGATAGTAGAGAAGTGTCAGCCCCTAGCTCTAGTGGAAATAGAACAGATATAGGAAGTTGATTTGAACAGTAAAATTAAGTGAAATTAATCTAGAATTAACTCCAAATAATTATTATTACATTTGTGGACCTTATTACAAGTAACCTTTTTATCTGAGTAATTGAAAAACAAAATAATGTGGATCTAATTGCTGTAGTATTTGAAGAAAATAAGGGACATTAAGTTGTAGAAAGAATATAATTGGTAAGTTTTACTAATAAGGTTTTGTGAGAGCTAAATCTTGGAAACAACCCATATGTCCATCAACTGGAGACTGGATAAAGAGACTGGTTTTTCTTTAAAATGGAGTACTACTCTGCCATAAAGAATAAGTTTGAGTCCTGAGTACTTTCATGACATATTCATAAGTGAAATAAATAGGTAACAGATGTGTAAATACCGTATCTTTTCTCTGGTATGAGAAACTGAAGATGTAAATGAACTCCAGAATACATGATAGATATTGTGAAATAAAAAATATTCAAAGGAAAAAGGGGTATAGGAGTAAAAGTAACAAGGGCAAAGAAAAAATGTGGTAGTAAAAAAAGACAAAGCTTATGTATTTAGAGGGTGGGGGATTATAGGGTATGTAAGAGAATGGGAAAAATGAGAAATAATGTCATACTGGTAAATTCTGTTGAGTGCAATCATAACATGTAGATAATGTAACAAAGATTTAAATTTTAAAAAATTAAGCATATAATACATATTTTTATATTAGTGGAATAGTACATGTTCAAATATACTTTTTTTTTTGAGACAGGGTCTCGCTTTGCAGTTCAGGCTGGCCCTGAGCTCACTATGTACTCTAGGCAAGCCCCGAACTCAGCAATCCTCCTGTCTCTGCCTCCCAAGTGCTGGGATGACAGGCGTGAGCCACCACATCTGGCATTGTGGTATGCGGTGTTGATTGTTGGTGGGCGTGTCTCCACGCCCAGCATTATATGTGGTTACCAGGGATCGAACTCAGGACCTTGCGCTTACGAGGCAGGCACCGAACCACTGAGCTAACCCTCCGGTCCACGTTACATTCTTAAAGCAGTCACCACTGGACAGAAAGCAATGGAGACCCTTTCTTTAGCTAAACTACTTTACTCGGATACATGCGGGACTTTCTGTCTTTCCTGCTGGGTCATCCTCAGATAGTTACAGGGCAGACGGAGTTCTCCTATAAAAAGTTTCTACTAATGACTGCATAGCATTTAAAACCCTTTAGAAAACAGCATTTTAAAGTCACTTTTAAGTGAGAAAAGAAATCAAGACTGCTCTTTTAAGATTTAGCCAAGGGCTGGAGATTTAGCTCAGTGGTTCCGGCACCTGCCTCGCAACCGCAAGGCTCTGAGTTCGATCCCAGTAACCACATACAATGCTGGGCATGGAGACTCACGCCCACCAACAATCAGTACCACATACCACAGTGCCGGGTGTGGTGGCTCACGCCTGTCATCCCAGCACTCGGGAGGTAGAGACGGGAGGATTGCTGAGTTCGCGGCGGCTTGCCTGGACTACATAGTGAGCACAGGGCTAGCCTGAACTACAAAGCGAGACCCTGTCTCAAAAAAAAAAGATTTAGCCAAAATCTTTGGTTAATGAAGAAGGGAAATTAAAAAATAGTAGTGATTCAAGCATTTAGGCAAGGAAAGAAAAAAAAATTAAACAAAGCTTTAGAAAGAACGAAGGTATAAAAACAAAAGGCAGAAATAAACACCTGCAAATAAACAGGTCTGTTTTACTTCTGATGCAAATCGTAAAATTCTAATATATTATCAGCAGGTATCATTTTTTAAATAAATTTTATTTTATCCCATTCCCCCTCAAGTCCCCTCTTCTCCCTATATACAAAAGCTTTGTTTGCATTTTTTTTTTCTGTTTTCAGTTTTTCTTGTCCCTTCCTTTCTCCCTCTCCTCCCTTGTTCCTTTTTTCATTCACTTCCAACATGCATTATACATTTCAGTCCTTATTTCCACTTTTAGTTTTTCACACCAGAGAAATAATGCAATATTTAAATATGTGTGTCTGATTTATTTCACTTAACAGTGTGGTCTCAAGGTCCATCCACTTAGCAAGAAATGTCTGAAGCTCATCCTTTATGGCAGAGTAGCATTCCACTATATAAAAAACCTTCACATCTTCCTTATCCACTTGTCAGATGATGGGCATTTGGGCTTTTTTCAAGATTTACCTATCACAAACTATGCTACTATAAACATGGATGTGCATATATTGCTGTAGTGTGGTACTTTTACTTCTTGCAGGAAGATACAAAGAAGAGGTATAGCAGGGTCAAATGGGACCTATAGTTTTAGTGTTTTGAGAAATCTCTACATTGATTTCCTTAATGATTGTACCAGTTTACACTTCTACAGTAGTCCAACCAGCATTTGTAATTGATTTCTCGCCAGCAGCCATTCTTTCTGGAGGGAGATGGAAGCTCGGCTTTGTTTTAATTTGCATTTCACAAATGGCCAGTGATGAATACTTTTCCATATATTTGCTGTTTCTAATTCTTCTTCTTAGAAGCGCTTTAATTTCAGATACCCATTTTTCATTGGTTCTTTAAACTTGAGGGATCTGATTTTTTTTTAGTTTTTATATATTCTGAATAATAGTCCTTTATCTGAATAGCTGATAAAAATTTTTACCCACTCTGTGGGTTGTTTCTTCACTCTCTTGGTGCTTTCCCTTGCTGTGCAAAAGCTTTTTAATGAGGTCCCAGTTGATTCTTGTAGTATTTCCCATGTTGTGGTCTGGGTTGTTCGTGAAGTCTTTGCCTACGCCTATGTCCTCAAACATTCTGCCTATTCTCTTAGCGGGTTAAGTGTTTCTGTTTTAATATTTAGATCTTTGATCCATTTTGATTTTAGGTTAGTGCATGGTGAAAGATAAGGATCTAATGTTGATCTTTGGCACGTGGAAAGCCAGTTTTCCATCACCATTTATTAAAGAAGCTTTCTTCAATGAAAGTATTTGGCTCATTTGTCAAAGCCAAGTGGTTGATTATGCTTGGACTTGTTTCTGTATCCTCTAGTCTGTTCCATTGATCTTTAAGTCTGTTCTTTTGCCAATACCATGCTGTTTTTTTTTTAATCACAGTAGCTTTTTAGTATAATTTAAAGTCAGGGATTGTGATATCCCCTGCCCTGCGCTTTGTTCCTCAGAATTGTCTTTGGTATTCTAGATCTCTTCCTGTTCCAGATGAATTTTAGGCTTTTCTGTTTTCAATTCTGTGAAATACACTGCCGCGAATTTTTTTTTTTTTTTTTTTGAGACAGGGTCTCGCTTTGTAGTTCGGGCTGGCCCTGAGCTCGCTATGTAGCCCAGGCAAGCCTCGAACTCAGCAATATTCCTGTCTCTGCCTCCCGAGTGCTGGGATGAGAGGCGTGAGCCACCACGCTCCTCACTGTGGTGTATTCGATATTGATTGTTGGTGGGCGTGAGTCTCCACGCCCAGCATTGTATGTGGTTACAGGGGATAGAACTCTGGACCTTGCGCTTGCGAGGCAGGCGCCGGAATCACTGAGCTAACCCTCCGGCCCCACTGCTGCGATTTTAATTGGCATTCCTTTGAATCTGTGTAACAATTGTGGAAATATGGCCATTTTCACTGTTTTTTTGCTTCGTACCCAAGAAAAGGGACGCCTTTCCATTTTCTGATATCCTCTTCAATCTCTTTCAGAGTACTGTGGTTTTCATTGTAGAGGTCTTTTACCTCCTTTCTTAGATTGGTTCCTAGATATTTCATTTTTTTGGATGCTATTATGAAAGATTGTGTCACTTATTATTCATGTACATGAAGGCTGTTGATTTTTGAGTGTTGACTTTGTATCCACCTGTGCCACTGAATTTGGTTAACATATCTAAAGGTCTTTTGGTATAGGTTTTTTTGGGGTTCTGTCTATGTAGACTATCATGTCATCGGCAAATAATGATAATCTAACTTCTCTCTTTCCTGTCCTTTCTCCTTTTTTTTGTCTTGTCTAATTGCTCTAATGTTCGCAGAAGTGTGTTGAACAAAGGTGGTAACAGTGGACAACGTTATCTTGTTCCTGATTTTAGAGTGAAAGCGTTCAGTTTTTGTCTATTTAGTATAATGTTGGCTGTTGGTTTGTTGGAGATGTCTTATGAGATTGAGATAAAGATCATCTCTTCCAATTTTTTAGGGTTTTATCATAAATGGGTATTGGACATTGTCAGATACTTTTCTGCATCACTATTTAAGAGGATCATATAGTTTTTATCCTTGGCTCTGATAATATAGTATATTTATTGATTTGTGTATTTCGAACTATCCCTGTATCCTTGGAATGAATCCAACTTGGTCACGGTGAATAACCTTCTTGGTGATTTGCTGCATTCTGTTGGCCAGTATCTTACTAAGGATTTTTACATCTATGTTCATTAGGGAGATTGACCTATAGTTCTCCTTTTTGGTTGTATCCTTCTCTGGTTTTGGAATCAGGGTAATACTTCCTTCCAGGAATGAATGTGGGAGTATTGCTTCCCTTTCAATTTCATTAAAGAGTTTGAGGAGTAGCAACATTAGGTCTTCCCTAAATTTCTTGTAGAATTCAGCAGTGAGTCTATCAGGACCAACCAGGGCTTTTTTTCTTGGTAGCTTTTAAATTACATATTCAATTTTGCTGGCTGGTATTGATGTATTTAGAATTTCTGTATCTTCTTGATTCAAGTTTGCTGATTCGTATGGGTCCTTTCTGGTACTTTTTGTTTTTGTTTTTTGAGATAGGGTCTTACTTTGTAGTTCAGACTGGCCCTGAGCTCACTATGTAGCCCAGGCAAGCCTTGAACTCAGTAATCCTCCTGCCTCTGCCTCCTGAGTGCTGGCATTACAAGTTTGAGCCACCGTGCCCAACATTGTGGTATGTGGTACCAGCGATGGAACTTGGGATCTTGTGTTTGTCAGGCAGATGCCAGAACCACTATGATAAAGACCTGGGCCTTTTCTGGTACTTTCTTTTTTTTGAGACAGGGCCTCGCTTTGTAGTTCAGGCTGGCCCTGAGCTCACTGTGTAGCCCAGGCAAGCCTGGAACTCAGTAATCCTCCTGCCTCTGCCTCCCGAGTGCTGGGATGACAGGCGTGAGCCATCATGCCCGGCACTGTGGTATGTGGTATTGATTGCTGGTGGGCGTGAGTCACTATGCCCAGCATTGTTGTATGTGGTTACTAGGATCAACTCAGGCTCTTGCGTTTGGGAGGCAGGCGTAGGAACCACTGAGCTAAATCTCCGGCCCAACATTTATGTATTTATTTTTTTGGAGATAGGGTCTGGCTTTGTAGTTCAGGCTGGCCCTGAGCTCAGTATGTAAGCCCAGTCAAGCCTCGAACACACAGCAATCCTCCTGCCTCTTTCTCTGGAGTGCTGGGATGACAGGTTTTGAGCTACCACACCCAGCACTGTGGTATTTGGTACCAGGGATTGAATTCAGGACCTTGCACTTGCCAGGCAGGTGCCAGAACCACTGAGCTAAATATCTGGCCCCTCTAGTTAGCTTTCTTGAAACGTGTTTTTTACCTTGTGTTCTTCAGGATGGCTTCTGTCTGTTTGACTTCTCAACCCTGCACATTAAAACCTGTATTCCAGGTATTCCAAATTAGAAGAAAATGGTCTGCTGAGCTAGTGTGCTTTTGTTTTTATTGTTGTTGCAGTTTGTTTTTAAAGTTGCTCTTGCTATGTTGCCCAGGCTGCTCTTGAATTCAGGGAGCAAACGGTCTTTCCACCTCAGAACAGGCTCCTGAATTGTGATCACAAGTGTACCCGCTGTGTCGGCTGCAGTCCTGGTTTAAGCTGTTTTCTGCAGCCCAACTCCATGGTTCTCCTCATTCCCATTGTCTCACTGTGTCCTGGGACTGTCAGCTGTCAGGGAGGCTGGGGAATATGGATATTAGCTGGGCTCCTTGTGAGTCAGAAAATCAAATGAGAAACATTCAGTAAGGAAACAGAGTGGAATAAGCATCTGTGGGAGCTGCTTTGTAAAGCATTGGGCTGTCTTGTCTTCCTAAAGTCACCAAAATTAAGAAAAGGTAAGAGGACAAACAGTGTTTATAACAATATTATGTTGTACCCTCTCCCTGTACCGGGGATCAAATTCTAGGCCTTGAGCTTGTTCAAGGTGCAGTGCCACTGCCTGGCCCAGTGTTATATTCTTTTTGTTTGATTTTGTTTTGTTTTGAGACAGTGTGTCACTTTGTAATTCAGGCTGGCCCTGAGCTCACTATATAGCCCAAGCAAGCCTGGAACTCAGCAGTTCTCCTGCCTCTGCCTCCGAGGGCTGGGATGACAGGCGAGTGAGCCACCATGCTCAGCATTGTGGTGTGTGGTTCCGATTGCTGGTGGGGGTGAGTCAACACGCCTGGTATTGTGGTATGTGGTTACCGAGGATCGAACCAGGGACCTTGTGCTTGCTAGGCAGGCGCTGGAACCACTGAGCTAAATCTCCAGCCCCAGTGTTGTATTCTTTTTTTTTTTTTTTTTTGCTTTTTGGAGACAGGGTCTTGCTTTGTAGTTCAGGCTGGCCCTGAGCTCACTATGGTGCCCAGGCAAGCCGCCGCGAACTCAGCAATCCTCCCGAGTGCTGGGATGACAGGCGTGAGCCACCACGCCCAGCATTATATGTTGTAACCGGGGATCGAACTCAGGTCCTTACGCTTGCGAGGCAGGCGCCGGAACCACTGAGCTAACCCTCCGGCCCCCCAGTGTTGTATTCTTAAGCTAAGGATTTGGAACAAGATTTGGGTCTTTATTATGTTTTCCATATTTAACGTCTCCTCCCTACTTCTACAAGTCTTCCTCCTTTTTATTTATTTTATTTTATTTTATTGCAGTTTCAATAACCATTTGTTACAGTATATACAATTAATAAGGTTTTTCTAGAATTCCCTATACACTATTAGTGACCAGTAAGTTTTTCAAGCCTCATTTGCAATAGTAACAAAGCTTATAAGATTTTTTTGGAATGAACTTTAGCGTCTCTAAGAAGAAAATTATAGGGCCGGAAATTTAGCTCAGGGGTTCTGGCACCAGCCTAGCAAGTGCATGGTCTCTGATTCGATCCCGGTAACCACATACAACAATATTGGGCATGGTGACTCACACCCACCATCAATCAGTACCACACACCACAATGCTGGGCATGGTGGTTCACGCCTGTAATCCCTGTACTCGGGAGGCAGAGACCAGAGGATTGCTGAGTTTGAGGCTTGCCTGGGCTACATAGTGAGCTCAGGGCCAGCCTGAACTACAAAGTGAGACCCTGTCTCAAAAAAAGAAATTATAAAGTGAATTTTAAAGTATTATCAATTCACACAGTGGGGAGAATAAATAGAAGCAGCTTGCTTTTCCAGATGTATTAATGTATTACCAATTGTAATTCAAATTGGATACTGTCTCAAGGATAAATGATTCTGTGAAATAGAATGAAGATGTAAAAAAAGGCCCATTCATATATAGAAAATTGGTTTATGATAGAACAAATGTCAACTGATGAATAAAAAAATCACTAGCATTAGCTGGGCGTGGTGGCTCACGCCTGTAATCCCAGCACTTGGGAGGCAGAGGCAGGAGGATTGTTGAGTTTGAGGTTTGCCTGGGCTACATAGTGAGCTCAGGGCCAGCCTGAACTACAAAGCGAGGCCCTGTCTCAAAAAAAAAAAAAAAAATCAGTAGCATTAAATGGATTAATTTCCCATTTGGAAAGAATTAAATTAAATTTCTGTTGCCCACCTCAGGCTAGTAATATCATTTTCTTCAATTCCAGAAAACTTGGGAATTTCAGGTTAGAAATTTGAGCATTGTGTTTTATCAGTGGAAACTTGGGGGGGGAGAGTTATAAAATACCAGTTTTATCAGCCTACAGAGAGCAGAGAGAAGCAAAGGGCAAAATAGGAAGGAGGAAGTAAAACCCCTCTCCATTCTTGCCTAGATAAAAACTTTCTAGAAACTAATAATTAAGTTTTAGAGCTTGAAAGTAGGTGGCAATATGACAGATTATAGTCAGAATATTTTGAGTCTTTACTGAAGAGCTTTTGCACTAAGCCTAAAGCGTAAAGACGGGAATAAGAAAGTTATTCATTCTGGTACATCTGTGTGTTTCAGATAGGAGGGTAAGGAGTTCTCAGTAAGAGCTTCATGAAGAAATGGATTTTTATGTGTAATTCTTAAAACTCTGGTAACTTTCTGCTGTGTTATAGCATGAGCGAAAGCCCAGGTAACATTTATTGATAAAGCCCACTTTCTGGAGGGGGCTGGTATGTTTCTGCTTTACTTAAAATGATATTCCATTTGGGTGGGTACATCTTGAGACCATACTCTTAAGTGAAATGGATACACATTTAAATTCTTCATTGTTTTTCTTGTGTGAGAAATAAGGAAATAAGGACCAAAATGTATAATAGATATTGGAAAATGGGAAGAAAATGTTCAAAGGAGAAGGGGAAAGGGATGGGGAAGAAGAGGAAAGAAAGGACAAGAAAAAAAAAAAAGAGAAGAAAGATGGAAACAAAGCCTTGGCAAATGAGAAGAGAGTGGAGGGAGAGGAAGGGAATGAGAAAAACAATCAAGTTACATCATATTCAGGTATAAACTATGTTTAGTGTTGTCCTTATGTGTATCTAAAATGTACCAATAAAAATAAAATAAAATAAGTCATCAACCACTGAATGGAAATATCCACTTGGGAAATAAAAGCTGACCGTACTAGACAGGCCATAGCTGAATACTCGTGTAGATAGAGCATTTAGGGTCCCTTCAGGTGGGACACAGAGAGCCTCAGTGGTCTGGACACGAACTTGGGCTTACCGGTTATTACTAGTCCTTTGTGGCTCTGGAAATAAATTTTGTCGCTGTGTGATGCTCCATAACAGTGAAGATATGGGTAGGACTGTAAAGACAGCAGCTCTGGTATTTCGCAGCAGTGGTGAGTTCAGCATGGCCCGGCCTGGCCCTCCCTCGCGTTAGCGCTGCTCCCCCTGCTGGCAGGTCTTGGACAGCGCCTGGAATAGGCAGCCCGCAGAAAGAGTTCAGGCTTCTTGTGTCTGAAGGACCTTGGTTTATTCCTGGCACTGCCACTGGCCAGCTGGTGATCGTTGGCAAATTGTTTAACTTCTCATGTGTGAAGTGGAGAATTGTAGTGTTTCTACTTGTGATGTTAAGATTAAATGTGAGGGCCAGAGGGTTAGCTCAGTGGTTCTTTCGCCTGCCTCGCAAGCGCAAGGTCCTGAGTTCGATCCCTGGTAACCACATATAATGCTGGACGTGGAGACTCACGCCCACCAACAATCAACACAGCATACCACAGTGCTGGGCATGGTGGCTCACGCCTGTAATCCCAGCACTCGGAGGCAGAGACAAGAGGATTGCTGAGTTCATGGCGGCTTGCCTGGGCACCAGTGAGCTCAGGGCCAGCCTGAACTACAAAGCGAGACCCTGTCTCAAAAAAAAAAAAAAAAAAAGATTAAATGTGAAATAACAGTCTGTGTGCTTTACACACCACTTGGCATGTCAAAAACCCTTAATAAATGTTACCTCTACTAGCTTGGAAGATATGTTTTGCTAAGTAAAACAAGAGAGATATTAAAATATATTTTTGTTATTTTAAGGAAATTCGGAATGAGTCGTATGATTATCCTCATAGAGTGGCCAAGTTTCCAGAAAACAGAAATCGAAACAGATACAGAGATGTGAGCCCGTGTAAGTACTTGTGGGTTCCTGTGCACGTGTGTGTTGATTTGTTTATGCGGCAGGTCACAGAGAGAAGGGAGGAGGGTGTGGGTGAGAAGGAGTAAGTGTAGCAGTTATTTTCAGGTTACATAATACATACTCTTAAAAAATTTTTTTAAGGCACAATATAGAATAAGAAAAAATAATTACCTACCGTTATTTTGGCTTTCAAACATAGCTACCATTATTTTGTGGTATTTTCCCACTAATCTTTTTTTTTTACATGCATGATTTTTCTATCTTTAATTCTAATCACTGTTTTATGTGTGTATATAATTATATATTATATACACTCATAAAATATATAATTCTATATTATATATAACTGTTATATTAGTATAATATATATTATGTATATATTAGCATACTTTGATGTCCATCTGTCCCCCTGCCCCCTGTAACAAAAAGTAGGGTGCATTCACTGTAGAAACTTGGGAAGCATAGAACGGGTTATAGTCTGTGTCCAGATGTCCCCCTAAAGCCTCATGTGGTTATAGGCTTTTTTCTTCTTTCTTTCTTCCTTCCTTTCTCTTTCTTTCTTTCTTTTTCTTTATTTCTCTCTCTTTCCTTCCTTCTTTCTCTCTTCCTTTCTTTCCTTCCTCCCTCCTTTCCTCCCTCCCTTTTCCTCCCTCACTCCCTCCCTTCCTTCCTCTTCTTTTCTTTCTGTTATGGCCTCGCTTTAAAAAGTTCAGGCTGGCCCTGAGCTCACTGTGTAGCCCAGGAAAGCCTCAAACTCCACCATTCTTCTGCCTCTCCTTCCCAAGTGCTGGGATTATAATCGTGAGCCACCAGGCCTGGGGCACTGTGCTGTGTGGTATTGATAGCTGGGATTATGGGTGTGAGTCACCACACCTGGCATTGTTGTTTGTGGTTACTGGATTGAACCAGGGACCTTGCGCTTGTTAGGTAGGCACCAGAACCACTGAGCTAAATCTGTGGCACAACTCTTTCCTCTTTAACTTTGGTGTTAGGTGTTTTGTCCCAGCAATGAGAGAGAGAAGTAACTAACACAGAATGTAAAGAAGTAATTTATTTAAAAGCAATGCCTTGAGTTTATAATCCTGTTTTTTTCCTGAATAAACATGTATATTCTCTTCTACCCAAAACTAGACTGCTTTTTTGTTAAAATTACTACATGCTTGCAATTCAAAATAGTTTTGGAGAATTCGTACATGTATATAGCATGTTGTTATCATTTTCAATCTCTTCATCTCTCTTCACTTTCTTCTTCCTCCCTTTACTTCCCCGCATCTGAGTGTCTTCCTTTTTTTTTTTTTTTTTTGAGACAGGGTCTCACTTTGTAGTCCAGGCTGGCCCTGAGCTCACTATGTAGCCCAGGCAATCCTGGAACTCAGCAATCCTCCTGCCTCTGCCTCCCGAGTGCTGGGATGACAGGCATGAGCCAACAGCCTGGCATTGTGATATGTGGTACTGATTGCTGGTGGATGTGAGTCACCATGCCTGGTATTGTTGTATGTGGTTTCTGGGGATCAAATTCAGGACCTTGCGCTTGCTAGGCAAGCTAAGTCTCCAGCCCTGTGTCTTCCTTTTTTTCATATTTATTTTGGTTTTCATAAAAAGGGAAATCATACAATATTTAACTTTTGAGTCTGGTTTATTCACTTAGCATCATGGCCTCAGTTCCATCTATCTTCTTGCAAATGGTTTGATTTCATTTTCTTTTCAAATAATAATATTTTTCTTTGTGAACAGTATTCCAGTGTGAATATATGTACCGTGTTTTCTGTCCATTTATCTGTGGATGGCTGTGTTTCCAAACCTCAGCTGTTGTGAAGTGAATCGCTGTGAAGATGAGTGTGTACACTGTCACTACAGAGTGGCGGGTTGGATTCTCTTGGGGTTCATGCAGGAGAGTGATAGCTGGGTCAAATGGAATTTCTGTGTTCTGTGTTTTGAAGAGTCTACTGGTTTTCATAGTGGTGGTACTAGTTTACATTCCCACCAACAGTGCAGAAGGGCATGTATCATCTCCTGCCCTTGCCACCATTGTGTGTGCATTTGTGTATTTGTTTGAAGCGGTCTCACTATGTAGCCCAGGCTGGTCTCAATCTCAGCAGTCCTCCTCCCTCTGCCTCCTGAGTGCTGGGATGACAGGCGTGAGCCACCACACCTGGCCAGTGTGAATAGTTTTTAGTAGCTCGGTGCCTTTGAATATGTCATTCCCTTTTCAGAAATTCTTCTCTCCTCTCCCTGATTCCTACCATTGAAGTCCTCTTCCTGCAGTATCAACTCCACAGCTGCTATGGTGGTCACGTCATCTCACAGAGGAAGTTGTGGCAGAGGCAGGGTTCGCACCAGTATTGGACTTGACGTAGTTGATTCCGAAAACATTTGTTGGAAACCAGCTGCATTCCTGATGATGTACAGTGTGAGAAGACCACGATGGTGCTGTGTGCACATCCTTCTCCTAGTTCGCAGTGTAGCTGGACTGCGGAGTGTGTCCCAGACAGTGTGCACCACGCCGCATGTGCACCAGGGCCAGGTGCCTTTAAGAGGTCAGGTGGGGGCCAGCTCAATAGGTAAAGGAGCATAGAAGAAGAATTCGGGGCAAGTTCAGGATTCCTGATCTTGCTCTTCTACATTTGGTTTCGGCAGGTTTGCAAGTCTGTATTAAGTCATCTGCTGATCTGGCTTTGCTGAGACTGACCTATAGAAACTGCATTTGGATGGAAAAAAAATTAAGGAAGGGGAATTTTCAAATAGGATTTGAAGTCTGTATCATTTCTTTTAACCGTCATGATGCCCAGATGCCACAGGTGCCTCAGTTAACTATGAGACAGAGAGTAGATAGGCAAGAGCTGGTTGGCTGAGGAGAGAGAACTGGATCTTAATGGTTACTTTGGAGCTGGGTTTTGGTTTGTGTTGTATTATTTTGTTATTTGTGGTACCAGGGATGGAACTCAGGCCCTTGTGCTTCCAAGGTAGGCATGGTACCACTTGAGCTAAATCCCTGGCCCTGTTCTTCATACTGTTAAGAGACCACTGCCAGATCTGGAGATCTTTTCTCACTGTTTGCTTACAGGTGGAAATTCTATTTTACTCTTTAGGCATAAAAAAAAAAATGCAGTGAGGGCTGGAGATTTAGCTCAGGTGGTACCACTGCAACCTTGGACACACAAGGGCCTGAGTTTGATCCCCATTACTGCAAAAAATAAAGAAAAAGAGGGAGAGAGAGAGAGAGAGAGAGAAAGCAGTGCTTGTTCTGTGAATTGTCATCTGTTCTCTGATGATGAATTGTGTGTGTGTCTGTTCACAGGTGTATGGAATATATGTGGTGAAAAACAAAGTTTTATCCTTTTTGTAATTTTAGGTGTACGTTAGGTACATGGGTATTATTACTGTTGCAGCAGATTTCTAGACCTTTCAGTCTTGCATAACTGAAACTATACAGAATGCTGCTCCCCATTTTCTTCTCTGGCCCTGGCAACCGCCATTATACTTTCTGCTTCTGGGAGCTTGATTACTTTGTATACCGAACAGAAGCGGAATCATGCAGTGCTTGTCTTTTTTTATGGTTGGCATAATGTCCCCAAGTTTCAGCCATGTGGAACAATCTCTAAAGGAGATTGTGACACATGGCTGTGGTTTTAGATTAGCTGGTCATATAATCCGTAGTTCATTTCTGCTATAAAACAAAATTCTCAGGAAACACACTTGTCTAATGAATCCTTGGAAGAATCACAGATTTCTTGATAACAGCCCCTCCTTCCGCACAAATGATCTCAGCAAAAGGACTGTCTTCGGGGCTACTTCAAAGGCAGCAGTCTGTGTCAGGACAGATGTGTGTGTGCACCCAGTAAAGTTCTGAGATACATGAAGTGGAAATGAATAGAACTCCTGGAAAAAATGGACAAATCTGTGTTCATGAACTTATTAATAAAAAAAAACATTTCCGAAGAAAGAAAAATTGGAAACATTAAGCTTAATAAGTAACAAAAATATATAAAACTATATAGCTAACAACTAAAGAATGTATATTCTTCTAGGATTTACCTGAACTTTTCCATAATGGTAAATCAGACTAAGTACAGAATTAATTTAAATTTCTATCTTCATATGGGCTATCAATTAATAAATGTTGAAATGAATAGTAAGCTTGGTGGATGAAATTTTGGTAAGCAACAAGGTATTTACGTAGCCTTAAAATATCCTTCTACAAAATACTTGACCGCAGGGCCATAGGTGGGGGTAGTAATTGTACAGAATACGTAAATGAGATTGAGGACCTCTGTTCTTAGGAATGCCAGGGCTCCAGTGGTTCTAGAACCGCCTCATAAGTGCAGCATCAATCCCCAATCCCTGGTACCCCACCCCGGAAAAAAAAAGAGAGAGGGAGGGAGGGAGCGGGGCAGAGAGATACCAGTCCAGAGCGGCCTGCCCAGGGCCCCAGGGAGGAGGTGTGTGGCCCCTCGCGGTCAGCCCATGGAGTCGTCAGACTCTGTTGGGATTAATGTGAATCCTCCCGCTCTCCTGTTTGACTTGAAAGTTTTTACACAAGGATTTGCCTTTATAATAATGATAAATTAGAAGGAACCCATGGTTAATTTTGTAAAAAGCTTACGACAGCACCGAAAGAGGAAGCTGCTCTGTGTCAGCTTAGGCCACAGCTAGAGCAAGTCATTTCTTAAGAGATGAAACCATTTCTCAGAAAACACACTGCTTGCGAGTGGGCGGCGAAAGGAGCCTTCATCAGAAGTTGGCTTAATCTGTATTCAGTCCACAGACCACGGCTCTGCTGGGTGTGGAACTGTTGGTTCACTGGGTGACAAGGACTAGGGCAGATCATGCCTGTACGAGAGAGTATGTTCCCGGCAGCGCCGTGGGTGTTACTGGATGTTGAGAAATCAGATTTCCTGTGGGAATGTGGTGTGGTGGCCTGTGTGGTATTTCATGTAATGTAGTTGGTACAGTCTCAATTTTTCTCGCATTATTGGGCCCTTGAAAAGATAGGGAAGAGCGCTGACACCAGCCTCCCAGGTGATGGGCTCTGTGGGCCTCGGGGCGTGGCTGTGTGACTCATTCCAGGGCTTCTGGGCAGCGTGGCCTGGAAGAGGGAAAGCACCTAACTCCTCACGTTTCCTTCTGGTTCTCCGTGGGGGCATTTGAGAAATCAGATGTGACGGAGGGGCGGCAGACAGACAGACAGACAGCAGGGAGGGGAAGGGACTGGGCTCTGGGCGGCCCAGCCTGCACTGCTTGTGACCCTCCACCCTGGAACCAGACGCTAGTGACGCTTGCTTGGGGAAGAGGTGGCACTCGTCTTTAGTTTTGCTGAAGAATATAAATTTATAAATATATGGTTTCACTTCCTAAAACGAGTATATGTACAATCTTTTTAGATATTTTAAGGTGATGTGTTTTAGTTAACACCAGCATTGTTGGTTTTTTTCCAACATTAGAGAATCTCTTCTAGGTCAAAAAGTTGTATGTACGTTTATATTTTTATTAGGATTTTTAATAGAACCAAAATTAGTAGTGATGTCCATGTTGAGAGGGCTGCCGTCGTTCAGATGGACTCACTTATGTAGTTCAGACTAGCCTTGAACTCACAGTGTTAGCACAGGCTGGCCTCCAGCTCAGGGTCCTCCTGCTGTAGCCCCCAAGTACTAGAACTACAGGCGTGTGCCAGGATACCTGGTGAGAGTTTATTTTTTTAAAATCATTTCTGAGGGAAAAAAATACAGGTTTAGCCATAGTGGTAATCTGTTCTATATGTCATCTGCCAACAGGATTAAAGTTGTTTCCTTTCCCGAGAGAACTTGGTGTTCCTTTGCTTCTACTGAGCTGTTGAGTAAGTGTTAGGCGGAAAAACAACAGCCTCTGTCTGGGCCAGGCCATATAGGCTACCCAGCAGCTTTGGGGAGCTTCCTGCGTGCGTGCGTGCGTGCGTGTGTGTGTGTGTGTGTCCCTGTCCAGGAGGCAGAGCTCTGTCGCCTGGGTGGGTGCCTCCATGCCCAGGCTTCCCCTTGTGTAGCCGCTGTATTGATGAGGTTCAGGGTAGTGTGTGGTGTCTGGTGTTGGTGCTAAAGACTTGGAGCAAAGAGCTCTCCCAGTGGATTCCAGTTCTGGTCCCCAGGCAGCGTATGAGATGTCTGACACAGACCACAGAAGTTTCTCAGTCCCTTCCCTCTCGGGGTGGAGGAGGAGGGATCCCCATCTCCATCCCTGGGAGCTGAACCTTTCCTGCCCAGGCCACCTTCCCTTCAAGGCTGTTTTCAGTTGTGCAAGGGAGATGAGTAGCTTTTGGTTTGTGTGTTTTCTGTGGTTGCAACACCAACGACACACAAGGAGATGTTTCTTTGGCCTGTGAGAGTGCAACTTGAATTTTAGGGCTCTTATATTTTAGCTTTTTAAAGAGGATACATTATTCTACTGGTATGCTGCCTAGAGGTACATTGTCTCTATTTTGTTAATTAGGTAGCTGATCCTTTTCCCATCTTGTATAATGTAACAGTTAAAGGGTGATTAAACTGTTTTTTAAAAAGTGCTTGGTGACATCATCTTTCCGAGAACACTAGTATATGTGATTTACTATAACAAGATCTTAGTTTTTCCTGTTGGCAAATGACATGTAATATTTACAGAGGTCTTGGGTTCAATCCAGCAGAAACATCTTAGGAAAATTGATGTGTGAAACTAAAGCTCTTTAACTTTCTTTCATGTACAGATATTATATGGTATTTTTTTAAAGGTGGAAAGGAAGTAGATTATTTGTGTAGACTTTTTTTTTCTTTGAGACAGGGTCTCGCTTTGTAGTTCAGGCTGGCCCTGAGCTCACTGTGTAGCCCAGGTGAGCCTCTGCCTCTGAGTGCTGGGATTGCAGGTGTGAGGCACCACACCCGGCGCGTGTAGGTTTTTTTTTGTTTTTTTTTTTTTTGCTTTTGAGGCAGGGTCTCACTTTGTAGTTCAGGCTGGCCCTGAGCTCACTATGGTGCCCAGGCAAGCCGCCGCGAACTCAGCAATCCTCCTGTCTCTGCCTCTTGAGTGCTGGGATGACAGGCATGAGCCACCACGTCCGGCATTGTGGTATGCGGTGTTGATTGTTAGTGGGCGTGTCTCCACGCCCAGCATTCTATGTGGTTACCGGGGATCGAACTCAGGACCTTGCACTTGTGAGGCAGGCGCCAGAACCACTGAGTTAACCCTCCGGCCCTCGTGTAGGTTTTTAATAGAGTACGATCTCCAAAGTCAAGTGCCAGCACCATGTTTCTCAGTTTGTGACTCTGTTCTATACTCTGGAGGTCAGTGTTCAGGGTTCTGAGTGAATGTTCATCCTGGTCTTGCAAGCTTTTGCTCCTGTTGTGCTTCTCTTTCTGCTCTACATAATATGAGGTCAAGTTTTGTGTTTCAGATATTTGTACTAGCAAAGTTCTAAATCTGAGATTTTTACTTTAAAAATATATTTAAACTGTTAACAGTCTTAGCCAATGAAACATTTCAGTGTTCTTTTAAAGAGCTCGATTGGAATATTCCAGTCGTATGAGCTATTTTTAGCACTTCATCTAACATAGCTAAGTGCTAAAAATGTTTAAATATTTAAATGCTTGTCCAATTAAGAAGTGAAGGAAAGGAAATGTCATATAATCTTACCTGTGGGAGGCCAGCAATCTTTTGTAGATAAATGCTGTCAGTTTTCAGACATAGAAAATCTGAATGACTCCTTTTACTTTCCTGGGAAGGTAAGTGCTTTATTGTTTTACTGTCTCTTAGTCAGTTTACCGAGTTAGGTTTGCTGTTATATCACTAGCAGAAACACTTCTTTCCCCACTACCATGACAAACAAGATTATGTCTTGCAATTTAAAAAAAAATTTTCTCCTCATCTCTCCTATGATGCTAATTTATTGTATTTTATTTTATTTTTGAGACAGGGTCTCGCTTTGTTGTTCAGGCTGGCTCTGAGCTCACTATGTAGCCCAGGCAAGCCGCCGCGAACTCAGCAATCCTCCTGTCTGCCTCCCGAGTGCTGGGATGACAGGCATGAGCCACCACGCCCGGCACTGTGGTATGTGGTATTGATGGCTGGTGGGCGTGAGTCTCCACGCCCAGCATTGTATGTGGTTCCCGGGATCGAACTCAGGACCTTGTGCTTGTGAGGCAGGTGCCGGAACCACTGAGCTAACCCTCCGGCCCAACTTATTGTATTTTATTTTTCAGATAGGGTCTTACTGGATAGTCCAGGCTGGCATCGAATTTGGGGCAGTCTTTCTGCCTCAGCCTCTATAGTGCTGCGATTATAGGAGTGTGCCACCGTACTCTGCATGCTAATTTATTTTTTGTTGTGATTTTTTTGTTCTGTTTCCTAGAATATTAGAACATTTGTTTCTTAAAGCATTATTGTTGACCAAAAGAAAGAAATGATAAGCTTGAAGTGAGTTACGGTTTCTCATTCTCTGTTTTCAGATGACCACAGCCGTGTTAAACTGCAAAATACTGAAAATGATTACATTAATGCCAGCTTAGTGGACGTGGAAGAGGCGCAGAGGAGTTACGTCTTAACACAGGCAAGTATGTGGCATTGGGCAGGTGCCTGAAAATGCAGTTTTTATGTTGGTTTTGCCTTAAGCATAGACAAAAGTGTGTCTAGTCTTCTAAATGAAATGTTATTTCTTTTTTTCTGGTTATGAAATGAATTGTTCCCACTATAAAATTTTGAAGCTTCAAGTATTTAAGATAAAAGTAACTTTTAGCATTCACATTCTCTTCTCCTTCAGTGGAAGTTGCCATGGGTGGCCGGGCAGCGCTTCAGGCAGAGCCCTCTCTGGCCTTGTGTCTGACGTGGGCCGTGGTCACTGCCTGGGACGCTGCCAGCCTCTTCTCCGGCCTGTGAGGCCCACGGGTGCCCTGAGAGCCCTTCTCCATGCTCCTTGGGAGCGGATGGCCTCTGGCCGTCCAAGGGCCCAGGCACCCCAAGCGCAGGGCAAAGCCGCCTCTGGGCTCCTTGGCCAGTGCCCACTTTCTGTGGCCTTGAACACATGCAGGTGCCACTTTTCTTCACCACGAGGTAATGGAGCCGTTTCTGTTCGTGTGCACCAGGGCTCTTTCTTTGAAGTACAATACTTCATTTGTAGCACTGCCGGCTCTCCCAGTTTTTAGGGAGTTTCAAGTATTCAGAAGAAAAGCCATTAATAGTTGAGATTTTTCATCTTTTTTTTTGGTGGTACTGGGAATCAAACGTGGGCCTTTGTGCTTCAAGGCAGGCACAGTACCACTTGAGCTAAATCTCCAGCCCTATTCTGATATTTGAGATTTTTAAAAACCTATCAGAATGACCTATTTGTTGAAAGATTAAAAATTTGATATAGGGGCCGGAGGGTTAGCTCAGTGGTTCCGGTGCCTGCCTCGCAAGCGCAAGGTCCTGAGTTCAATCCCTGGTAACCACATACAATGCTGGGCGTGGTGACTCATGCCCACCAGCAATCAGCACCACATACCACAGTGTTGGGCATGCTGGCTCATGCCTGTCATTCCAGCACTCGGGAGGCAGAGACAGGAGGATTACTGAGTTCGAGGCTTGCCTGGGCTACATAGTGAGCTCAGAGCTAGTCTGAACTACAAAGCAAGACCCTGTCTCAAAAAAAAAAAAAAATTGATATAGTAAAAATATTTCAATTAATGTAACTACTGTGAGCCATAAGACCAGTACTAACGGACAGGAAACTATAACATTTCACTTGAGATACAACTCCTGTAAGTAAAAGATGTTTAGAAGAGAATCTGGGGGATGGACGGCAAAAAACGTAAACTTGCAGTTCAAAGAGCAAAACAGAAAACAGTGGACATAGGAAGAAAACACGCATTTGTCCAGCAGCAGTTAGGGGATGAGTCAGCGTAGAATCAGACCGAGAGGGAGGCTGTGCCGGGTTTGGGGCCACACCCCGACCGGGGAGGCCCGCAGCCCGCTGCGCGTGAGGACCGCGGACAGTGCGGGTGAGGCCCTGCTTCCTGGGGCGGGCGGTGGCGGGCTCAGCAGCTGCACACAGTGCTATTGGTGCGGTTTCTGAACACTAGGGATACGTAAAGACTACTTTGTTGTGCCTGGCCTTTGTGTACTAGGTTAAGTGCTTTTATATGCCTTCATATTTTTTAATGAAATCTTAATTACAGCCAAAAATTACTTTCTGTTGGAGCTACTGTAACACAACAGTGTAGAAAAAGAGTTATCCTGAACCCGCTCTGCAATCTTTCATTCTCCCCCATTGTTTTTCAGTATGACGTGTTGGTTCTTCTTCCTCTTCTCAGTCCGTAAACACAGGTTTTTACCAAGATGTGATTCGTCCTGTTCTCTCTCCTCCGCTCTGTGTGTGGGGGCCGTTGGTCTCCACCTCTTGAGCTCCAAGTTGGGCGGCTCTGCTCGGATCCAGGCCAGTGCTTCTGGCTGCTTATTGGTTGAGGGTCTGTTGAGAGCTAGTCTACACTGGTCACTGTTCTAGTAAAACAGTTTAGTAAAGACCCTGCCATCAGGAGTGTGTCATTCCAGTGAAAAGTAATTAAGAATTAAAATACTTCTGCAGCACTGCTCCCTGACTTACTGCTTTGTGTGATTTAAATTTCTGAAAAGTGGGAAGAAGCCAAATAGTAGCCTTGCCACAGAGGCTGTGTGATCGTGCTGCACTACTGTGCTCTGTGGCTGGCAGGCGGCTTCACTCAGCCTTTGTTTGTTTGCTGTCTGTCTGTCTGTCTCTACCGTTGCAGGACCGCATTTTGGTAAACACCTGTATTCCCTTTGTGATATAGTAAGTGCTCCCGTGATGCATTTGTTGTAGCCTTCGTTAGTCATAGTACTTTTGTTACATAACAGTGATCCTTTTATAAAGCTTCTAACATCCCATGGTGGTAAAGAGGTGTGTAGTCCCCCCTTGTAATACTTGAAGTTGGGACCCCTGTTGGACTGTTACTTACGTGTCCCTCCAGAGCACACCTCACTAAGAGCCTAAGAATCAGAGCCTGTCCCTGTTTCCTTCTCCTGGCCTCCTCTGTCTGCTAGAGCTGTCCTGTCTGCTGGATGTTATTACACGTCTGTCACATTCTGCACATTCTGTACCTTAAGTCATTTGTTCCTTTGTCCAGTCCTGTCATCTAGGTTAAAACTGCCCGTGTCACCTACGAGCCCTCTCCAGCCTACCTCCCCCCACCTCTTAGAGATCCGCTTCTCGGCCTTTTGGCTAAGATCAAGTGTAGAGATCCGATTTCACCTGTACTGTCGGCAGCGTTTGAAGGGATCACCTTGATGCAGACCCGTCTGCTGTGCAGTGTGGTCCTGCTGTGTGCCTCACTTTGCTCTCTCATCTGTGTGTCTCTTCCCGGTGGTGCAGTGTCCTGTGCATGGACGGCCTGGCTTGGCCCAGCCCCCTCCAGCCCCTGCCTTTCTCCTCCTCCTGTTCTTCAGTCTTTGCTTCCTGCTCCTCTCTGCTCCCTAGAACCTTCGTGGGTTTGATTTTAGTCATAGCCCAGAGGGCCACAGCCATATCTCAGCGCTCCTTCAGGCTGCGCTTCACAGCCGGTTAGGACCAGAGAGTGCATGCTCAGAGACTAGTTAGAGGACAGGGAAAACTGGAGATGTTGAGTATTTACCACTTCCTGCTCTTCTGATTAGTCTTTGTTGCGTACTGTTTTTAATTATTTTCTTCCTGAAGTTTTTATGGATTGATTTTTGTTTAATCATCTCATTCATATATTATGTCCATTTTGCAGATTTAAAAAATTTGGTAACACTGCTAGTAAGTGGACGAGCTGAGAGGTAAACCAGTGTCCCTCTGATTTAAAAAAGTAGTCCTTTTATGCCACAGCATCCATTTGCCTCCTGTCATTCAGCCTTTAGAACCGCTAATGGAACTGGGATGTGTGTGTGTGCCCCAGAGGGCAACTTCACTGGTGAATGGCTTTGTTTTGTGTTTTTAGGTTAAGTGAAACGCATTCGTTTTGCCAGGGATTTTCCCATCACTGTTTTCTCCTGTAGGGTTTGTTTTTGTTTCTTGTGGTCCCTAGGGATTGAGCTCGGGATCTTGTGCTTGTCAGGCAGGCTCGCAGTGTCTCTGAGCTACGTCCTCATACCTGTTGTGGATTTTGAAAGTAGAGAAAGCGTAATACTACCTGAGTGAGGAGAATAAGGTCCTTAAATGTAAGGTTACAGTCTCTCAACAGTCCCAATAGGTTTGCAGTATTTTTGTAAGTTAGCCTTAGATTTGAGTCACTTAAACGGTGTTTATTGAGCATCTGCTTACCGAGGAGGGTGCCTGTCCTAAAGGTGCTCTCAACCCAGAGCCCTTTGTTTCCTGTGGGGCTGCAGCTCTGGACAGCCCTGGCCCCTTACCACCTGAGGTACGCATCGAGACTTCACTGTAGTTTCAGAGTTCACCGGGTAAAGGGAAACATCATTGAACTTTTGAGCATTCGGTCTTAGTTAGGCTGGGGTACAGCTCAGTGGTAGAGCCTCGCACACGTGAGGCCCTAGTTTGCTCCCCAGACCTGAAAAGAAAAGTTATAATTTGGGCGTGCCTGTCCATCTGTCTGTCATCTTTACTCAGAATATGGAGTAGTTGGAGGTGCATAACGATTTGGATTTCCAGCATGTCCCCACGTGGAGCTCTTGTCTCACACCTGCTGCATTTCTTGGATGTGGATTGTTGCCCTTTTATTTCTCCACATTACAGTCCTTTTGAGGCTATGCTTTTGTAGATTAATAGTTGCAGAACAGTTCATGATTTACACTTAATCTGGAAATCCTTCTGTTTGACTTGGGCCTGTTAACTGGCCCGTGGTAACAGACTTCCGCTTCCCCCGAAGATCAGCCCACACAGGACTTTTCCTGAGGGGATAGGGACTGCTTTTGTCTGTAGCTTTGCTGCTAGAACATGATCAGTAAGATGCTGCTGCTTGTGCTTTTCACCCTGGTTTGTTTACAGGTCATGCAGCAATAGCAGTGCCCCAGCCAGGCTTCTTGGGGCAGAACTTGCTGGTGCTTTATCTCCTGGGCTCTGACTGAGTCACTTTCTCCAGCTCCCAATTCTGAAAGCCACTGATGCCCTGATAATCCCCTTCCTGAGTAAATAAAAGGATTTGTTTGGAAACACAATCCTAACCAGTACAGACTGCTGCGAGCATTAAGTACTGGTACTCGTTTTTGAGTCCAAGTGGATTTAAAGTGCTGGTTTCCTTGTCTGACCTTGCCTACTGGCTGCCATCTCAGCAGTGGATGCGAACACATGGAGGGAGCTCTTGTCTCAGGCCTGCCCTTCCTGACCCCTCTGACCTGCATGCCCTCTGCCTTACAGGGGCCACTTCCGAATACTTGCTGCCATTTCTGGCTCATGGTCTGGCAGCAGAAGTCCAAGGCAGTTGTCATGCTAAACAGAGTTGTGGAGAAAGAATCGGTGAGTAATATTGAGTATGTTCAATTTAGTGAACCACGTACTGTAGCTCCAGAGGTTTTCATGTGTGTCAGAGAGGGGTTTGTTCCTTAGCTTGGGCCTTTCACTGCTTAAAGTTAGGAGTTGAGATCTTTCTGACCAAAAGTAATGTGCCTTGCTTCTTTTTTACCTTAAATGTTTATGTAATAATTCAGACCACTAGTCTATGAAGTAGAATTATAATGATATAATTACTGATTACTAGTGATACACCAGTCTTTGGAGTCTCTGAGTTTCATTAGATTTTTTTTTTTTTTTTTTTTTTTGAGACAGGGTCTCGCTTTGTAGTTCAGGCTGGCTCTGAGCTCACTATATAGCCCAGGCAAGCCTCAAACTCAGCAATCCTCCTGCCTCTGCCTCCTGAGTGCTGGGATGACGGTCCTGAGCCACCACGCCCTGCACTGTGGTATGTGGTGTTGATTGCTGGTGGGCGTGAGTCTCCACGCCCAGCATTGTATGCGGTTACCTACCGGGGATCGAACCCAGGACCTTGCACTTGCGAGGCAGGCACTGGAACCACTGAGCTAACTCTCCAGCCCTAGAATTTATTTATTTATTTATTTTTTTGCTTTTTGAGACAGGGTCTCGCTTTGTAGTTCAGGTTGGCCCTGAGCTCACTATGGTGCCCAGGCAAGCCGTCACGAACTCAGCAATCCTGTCTCTGCCTCCCGAGTGCTGGGATGACAGGCGTGAGCTACCACATCTGGCACTGTGGTATGTGGTGTTGATTGCTGGTGGGCGTGAGTCTCCATGCCCAGCATTATATGTGGTTACCGGGGATTGAACTCAGGACCTTGCACTTGCGAGGCAGGTGCCGGAACCACTGAGCTAACCCTCCGGCCTTAGAATTTTTATATTATTGGTAGAATTTTAGAAATTATCAGTAAGGTTAAAATGATGCTTTTTGTCTTCATAAATTATAGTTTGCTCTTTGGGAAATAATTTTGGCAAGTATAAATTTATGGAAATCAAAATTGTAAACTAAATACAGTGCCTGTTAGTGGTATAACTTTAAGATGTTTTATTTTTGAGGCTTTAGATTTTATTTCTGTTAAACAAGCAAATTGCAGAGTATTGTCACTAAGGTCTCTTCTGGCTTTAAGATCCCATGTTTTGGGGTGTGGTAGCACAGGGCAGCTCTATAATCCCGGCACTCCAGGAGGCTGACGCAGGGAGATCGAAAGTTCAAGCCGAACCTGGGCAGTTTAGTGATTTGACAACACCCTGTCCCAAAGATGTAAAAAAAAAAGGGATAGAGATTGAGTTACTTGAAAGTGCCCCAGCTTCAATCCCCAATACCATCAAAAGAATTAAAAAGAAAACAAAACGTTGTTTTACTTCCTCAGATTCCCGATTCTTCCTGTCTTTCAAATGTGGTTGCTGATTTTCAGCGATGACGCAACCTGTTTCTCTCCTGAAGTTGTGTTGACGTCCGAGAAGTCCACAGTCGGCTCTGCCACTTAGAGTGGTTTTCATAGTCTCTGAACTTGCTCAGAAATTGTGTCATTTTGAACAGTATTGCAAACCAGACGATTTGTCAGTTTCCTCCCTCACATATTGGAGTACAGTTACTGTTAGTAGGATGAGGGTGCTACCAGATTTTCGAAATCATCTTTATGGTGAGTGGATCTAGATGCTTTTTAAGGTTCAGCTTTAATTACTGGGGGGAGATTCTAGCCCTCTCTCTAAACAGCCTGGTTTTTCTGCCTTTTGTTTGATGCTTGCTCTCTTTCTCACACTGAAAATCCTCTTTTCAGAGACGCCCCGGGTACAGAGTATTCACACTGACTCATTTCCTCCGTCCTGTACTACATAGAAACAGAGTCCCAGCAATACCTGTTCTCCTACCGAAATAATTCCTGAAAATAATCTCTTTTTCAGTTGTTTCCATTCTCCCCTTTTTGGGGGCAGTTTCCTAGCGTCCATCACCTGCATGGTCAGAGTGTGTAGCGCACTGCAGTCTCCTCGCACCACTCTGCAGTGCTGGCTCACCGGCTCCCCCGTGGAGACCCTTTGCCAGTGTGAACATTTCTTAGGTGCTCCAGCCCTCTGGAGAGCAGGAGGTCACGTCTGCATGTGCGTCCTGCACACCCGCCCTTGCTCTCCTCCAGGCTGCTCGCCCCGCCCGGTCACTGACCACTGTGCACACACTCCCCTCTTCATGCGTCAGGGAGCGGTGACAAGAACCGGGACTGTGTGTTCAGTAGGGTGAACTTTGTTTCCTTCTCATTACTTATTTTTTAAGTGGGGAATTGAACCCAGAGCCTTTGCACTGAGCTATACTCCCAGTCTTTTAAAAAATGTTCTGAGGCCAGAGGGTTAGCTCAGTGGTTCCAGCACCTGCCTCGCAAGCACAAGGTCCTGAGTTCGATCCCCAGTAACCACATATAATGCTGGGCGTGGAGACTCACGCCCACCAACAATCAACACCGCATACCACAATGCCGGACATGGTGGCTCACGCCTGTCATCCCACCACTCGGGAGGCAGAGACAGGAGGATTGCTGAGTTCGTGGCGGCTTACCTGGGCTCCATAGTGAGCTCAGGGCCAGCCTGAACTACAAAGCGAGACCCTGTCTCAAAAAATTTTTTTTTTAAAAAATGTTCTGCTAAATGCCAAGACTGCTCAAACTTGAAATCTTCCTGGTTCAGCTTCCCAGAGTGCTGGGTTTGTAGGTGTGCACCACCATGCCCATCTTTCCTGAGTTGTTGTTTTTTTTAATCCAAGGTTAGTTAAATTTGCAGGTGCAAAACACATGATTAGGGAGAGCCAACTTTATGTATTTATATCTATCAGTCTGCTCATGTCTCTCTAGTTGTTGAAAAGCCTATTTTATCATGGGTCCAAAGAAGGACTCTTGAGCTTTATAGTCTCTGATTTCTTCCTTTTTTTTTTTTTTTTTTTTTTTGAGACAGTGTCTCGCTGTGTAGTTCAGGCTGGCCCTGAGCTCACTATGTAGCCCAGGCAAGCCTCAAACTCAGCAATCCTCCTGCCTCTGCCTCCCGAGTGCTGGGATGACAGGCGTGAGCCACCATGCCTGACACTGTGGTATGTGGTATTGATTGCTGGTGGGCATGAGTCACCACGCCCAGCGTTGTATGTGGTTACCAGGGTCGAACTCAGGACCTTGTGCTTGCGAGGCAGACGCCAGAACCACTGAGCTAAATCTCGGGCCCAGGGAACATTAGGCATAGTCTCTGATTTCTTTATGTCAGTGACTGTTTTAATGCATACAAGTCATTGTGGCAGGGTATAAAATCTTTGGCTTATATTTGCTTCTCTTTGAATAACATAAAGTATATTATTTGATTTCCCAGCTTAAATGTATTATATCATTTCCTTCTGACATTGCAAATTACTGTCAGAGTCAAATGACATTTCCCATTAAGGATAGCAATCTGTTTAAAAACTCTAGATAAAAGGCTTTGAATCTTCTGATTCTTTCCTCTGATTTAATTTTTTTTTCCTGGTACTGGCAATCGAACTCAGGACCTTGCACTTACCAGGCAGGCACAACACCACTGAGCTAAATCCTTGGCCCTCTCCTAATTTAATTTTAGTAAATTACTGACTTGAATTTAGTTAAGTAAATATGTGATATTGATAGATATTTAATAGCAAATTCATAGATAACTGTGGGAAATGATTATAAATAAAGCCTTTTTAGTGTGATTTTAAGATAAAATCCTTGTAGAACTTTGATACTTTCAGAAATATAAGTGTTGTAAAGTTATATGACCTCAATCTTTAAAAATAACTT
The DNA here is from genome assembly GCA_004025085.1 of Thryonomys swinderianus. NCBI lineage: Eukaryota > Metazoa > Chordata > Mammalia > Rodentia > Thryonomyidae > Thryonomys > Thryonomys swinderianus. Next base: position 34,173 of record PVIC010008591.1, read on the forward strand.
TTATTTTTATTTGTGACCATGGCATCTACTAATGGCCTTTTTAGTTTAACAGTTATAGGGACATCGTATTTTACAAAGCCACTTTATGAAGTGTCAGTCTTACTGAGTAACTCCACTGTGGTGCTGATTGTTTTTGTTGTGACTTCTTAAAAAGTATACTATGTTACATGTGAGGATTTTTTTTTTAGGCTATATAGTTTCATAATATCTAAACTAATCTTTTAAAATTTAGGTTAAATGTGCACAGTACTGGCCAACAGATGACCGGGAGATGGTGTTTAAAGAAACGGGATTCAGAGTGAAGCTCTTATCTGAAGATGTGAAGTCATATTATACAGTACATCTACTGCAATTAGAAAATATCAATGTAAGACTGTTCTTGCCAGGAATTCGGGGTTTATATAATACTTTGAAGATTTATTCACTCTTTAGATTTGGAGTCTGATGCATCATAAACATTTGATGCCACCTAGTTAATGATTTTTTGTTGGTTTGTTTGTTTTGAGACAGGGTCTCGGTTTGTAGTTCAGGCTGGCCCTGAGCCCACTATGTAGCCCAGGCAAGCCTTGAACTCAGCAATCTTCCTGTCTCTGCCTCCCACGTGCTGGGGTGACAGGCGTGAGCCACCACACCCGGCATCATGGTATGTGGTACTGATGGCTGAGTCACCACACCCAGTATTGTATGTGGTTACTGAGGATTAAACCAGGGACCTCGCACTTGGCAGGCAGTCGCCAGAACCACTGAGCAAAATCTCTGGCCCCCATGGTTATGATTGTTTTAAAAGTTTGTTTTGATATGGGCTAATTCTTTAGAACTCTGAAGATGATGTAGAAACCAAGATTTTCAATGTTCAGGTCGATATTTGAGAATCGAACATTATTTATCAACAGATATTATGGGCTGGTTGAACCTGCTAGGAGAGCACTGTGCGAGCATGTTTCAGGCCCTGGGTTCAATTCCGAGCACCAGAGATGAAGTCAGACTACAGAGTTGGAGGGACTGGGGAGGTGGCTCAGTGAAGAGCGCCTGTCCTGCATGCTGGAGGCCCGGGGTTCAGTCCCCAGTACTAAAGAGCGCTGGGGGATAAGAACGGGCTGGTGCCAGGGGAAGGGACTCAGGCCTGTAATCCCAGCTATTCAGACACCAGGGCGGGAGCGTGAAAGTCACAGTGGCAGCATTCCCTCTGACTTGGTCCTCAGCACCGCCAAGGAAAAGGACTGCGAACGAGGCAGACTGTGCTCACATCCCCGCTGTGCAGCCCCAGACCCGCTCCTCACCGTCCTGGCCCTTCCTGACCAGCAAGAGGGGAGGCATGTGTGTGCCTCTGCACCAGGGCCAGCGCGCACGTACCGCGCCTGCTTCCGGAGCCCCACGAGCCGCAGTGCGTGTGCCCGCCACTGCTGGGGTTAGCAGAGCAGCCGAAAGACGGGTTCCTGAGGCAGAGCGTCCTGGTGGAGCTGGACACGTGGTGAAATACGTGTTGCACATGATGGCAAGGAAGTTTACTTGGATTTCCTTCCAGGAATAAGTGACACGTTCTTTGGTTGAGACGCCTACAGGTGATGTGGCTATAAACCTGCTGTTGGCAGCAACCCCTCCCTTGTCCTCCTCAGTGCCGTGACTGGAGCAAGCTAGACAGTACGGAAAGGCCCAGCCCTGAGGCGCTCGCCATGAGCACTTCCTGTGCCACGAGGGAGTAGGTGAACGTTTGTCCACAATGACGTGGAGAGGGCATCTCGTCTGTGAAAGTGAAATACTGTTGGAGTTCATTGAACGTGAAGAGATTAACACATGGTCACTCAGCTCCGAGTTTTCCTAGAAAACGGGTGACGGAGCAGTTGTTAGGCGTGGCGCCCCATCAGGGTGGCTGCAGTCCTGGGTGCCCTGGCAGTGTGAGCACGGGGCCACTGCGCGCTCTGGCCACTCAGTTTCCTTTCCCTGCGTCCTGTTGCACCACAGAAGAACTTGTGCTGCGATCTCACAGCTCACCTAGGAGGCGCAAGAATTATCATAATTAGGGTTATTTTTAAGTTCATCACTGTATTTATTTACAAACCTGTGTTCACATCCCCACTGCACTGAGTCACATCCCTGTCCATGATGCTGGGTGGTACTGAGCTTGTCCGCAGAGGTAGACAAGCTTTTCCTGGCTCTCGAGTCATCTTCCGCTGGTATTTACCCCGGGTACCTCATCGCCTCGTCAAAGACCTTAGACTGGATTTAGATGAAGGGGCTAGATGTGCTTCCCCATTTCTCAAACAGCCCTAATTGGGAATTGATTGTATCTCCAATGATAATAAATTTTATATTTTGTCAGGTTATAAGACTTTTAGGGCCGGAGGTTTAGCTCAGTGGTTCCGGTGCCTGCCTTGCAAGTGCAAGGTCCTGAGTTCGATCCCTGGTAACCACATACAGTGCTGGGTGTGGAGACTCACACCCACCAACAGTCAACACCGCATACCACAGTGCCGGGCGTGGCAGCTCACGCCTGTCATCCCAGCACTTGGGAGGCAGAGACAGGAGGATTGCTGAGTTCGCGGCGGCTTGCCTGGGCTCCATAGTGAGCTCAGGGCAGCCTGAACTACAAAGCGAGACCCTGTCTCAAAGTAAATAAATAAATAAAAAAGACTTTAAAATATATATTTATATGTGTATTCATGTATAGTTTGACCCACAGTCTTCTGCAATCTGGAAAAGTGGATATTCTTACTATCTTCATATTTCATTTATTAAAAAGTTTAAAATACTTTAGGATATAGGAACTTTTTTCCCCCTGTATGTTACAAAGTGCTAAGTGGCAGACCAGACTCGATGGAGATCTCCTGACTTCTGACCTAGGGATATTTTTAAAAACATGGTAGTTCTTAGATGGGCGTGGCAGCACAGTCTTGTAATCCTGGCACTGTGCGAGACTGAGGCGGGAGAGGCTCCGATTTGAGCCTGGTCAACTTTGCAGCTTGGTGAGACCTTGCCTCGAAGCAGTAACTGGAGAATATAGCTTGGCGTGAAGGCTCTGTATGCAGTTAGCGTAGCAAAACATCAACAACAAAAACCCAAAACAGCTGGTTCTTGCAAAGGAGAATTGCTTCCAAGCACCTTTTGGAAGTCGAGGGCGCGATGCGGCTGGCCAGCTACTGTGCCTTAGTTGCTGTGAACTGCATGGCGTGGCAGTGCTTGCCGGGCATAGGTGGGTCCAGTTGTACTCGATGTTTCTGGTGGGAACTAGAGGTGTTAGCTGGGCAAAGTGGCCTTTCACCGTGGAGTCCAGAGCTGCACCTGATTCATGTTCGCACCAGAGCCAGACTGGCAGTGTCAGGCCTGCTGTCAAGCCCCTCAGGCGCAGGGCTCGCAGCACCTCTCCCTGCCTTAGTGCTGTCACCTGGGCGGTGAAGATCGCTGCAGGGCTGGGCCCGGTGACGCCGTGGCTGGGTGAGGAGCCGGATCCCCCCGCAGGCTTCTGTTTCTTTTGTCACAGTTGTGAGTTGGGGTGAAGTGGGGGCCTGAGGGCCCAAGGCGGTGGCTGCCGTCTGCCCAGACCTCTCAGACAGAGTCCTCGCCGTGTCCTGCGAACAGCTGGTGCCTCAACTTCCGTCTCTGAGGAAGAGGGTCCACTTTTGTGTTCTAAGTGGCCCGGGCTTTGCGCTGTGGCGGTAGTTTGGAGCCCTTTCAATTGCAAGGTCACGTAAGATAGTAATCTTTCAGATTTCCCTTTTTAGTTGTCCTTCACCATTTTCTGTCATGCTGTTGGCCAGCTCTGTGCTCATCATGTTCCAAGAATACTGTTCCAGTGCTATCTTCAGTTTCCTGTAAATTTAGCCAAAACAGAATGAGTGTTTAATTGGATGCTTAGCGGGGATTGATTCAAACTCGTTTAAACATTCGACCCACCTGGAATGTGCTCCCGGCCTGTCCGCTTCCTGTCAATCCCGGGCCTCTGTGGCCCGGGTCTCACTAAGGCTTTTCCTTAGGTGCCGGCGGCACACTTGTCCCGCTGCCTCAGTCTCTTCACAGCCGCCTTCTGTTACTTTCCCAGCTCACTAACTGCTTCAGTACTTGCATGACCCAGGCATATTTGGACTCCGTAACAAAGTTTTCAGCTCAGGTCGGTGGCGTCCTCCCCTCCGCCTGCACTCCTCTGCCCTTTCCCCTGAGCGGTCGCCCTAGAACACAGCGGACCACCCTTCTGGCCCCCAGTCACATGGGGCAGCATGCACTCCGCCCCAGCGTCCCCGTGCTGTCTCCTGCTGGGCCCTGCTCTCCCCGCTGTGGTATTGCCCGCCTGGGCCTTGCCCTTGTGTAGCGCCGGCCCCTCTGCTCACACTGTGGCCTGTACCTTGCCGGTCCTGCCCACCCGGTCTGGTGCATTCTGCCCGTCTTCTGGATGGTCACACTCGGCGGTGCCCACCCCTGGCAGCGCAGTGAGCCATGCACAAGTGGGTGTGGGGCTGAGCCAGGCAGCAATAGTGAGGGTACAGCTGTGACACTGGGCTAAGGAGTGAGAGCCACGGGTGTTGTCACTGTTTGGATAAGAAGGGACTAGTCAGCGAAGAGCTGAAAAGGTCGGCATTTTATAAATGGCTGGAATGTTTTGTGGACGACAGCAGAAGCAGTTAGTGCACATGATTGTTTAGAAACGATGGTGTCCGTGAGGCATTCACCACATGCGAGGGTAAGTCCTGCGGTGAGGTCCATTGTTTCTCTGTCCACAGCGATCTCATAGGGCGAGTCCTGTCTAACTCCATGTATAGATTACACAGCTCGGACTTAGTAAGTGTGCAGACCTCATCTTGGTGTGTTCAGTGCACACCTGAAGTGTGACAGCAGTTGGGCCGGGGCCTGCAGATGCATAGCTCCTGCCCTGCAGCTCCCACCCCGTGCTGGGGATCACACTCACATTTAGTTTTCTTATAACAGAAAATGTATAATCCTGTGTTTGTAGGATTCACTTGAACCTGAGTGGCTTTGGAAACATAGACACTCACAAAAGCCATGAACTTCACAGCCCCGTCGCCTCCACCGGCTTGTTTGCCTTCGTGTGAACAGGTTTGACAATCACATTCAAAGGTCATGTTTAGAATTTTACCTCAGCAGAAAGAGCAGCATGCCCCTGGCATTTTTGGGTCGCGTGTGATGCACACTCTGCACTTCATAAGGAAAATGTGACCAGCATGCGTGGAAGGGCTGCTGCTGGGGCTGGTGGCGTGACTGTGACTGTGGGTGAAGCACGTGTGTGCACGTGTAAGGTAGAGGGGCTCTGGGGAGACCCCGCAGAGGACAGCTGCGGGCGCACATGACCGGACGCTTCCAGGTGGACCTCTTGCAGCTCGGCAGGAGTTAGGACACCTACGTGGCCGCGCGGAGTCAGGGCGGGTCTTGCTTTAGCAGGGTGCCCAGTGTCCCTGTGTTCCCTCCCTCCTGGTCCAGTCGTGCAGGTCAGTGTCTCTGTGCAGAGCAGTGAGCACTTAGGTTTCTGTCCTTCGTGTAACTCAGTCGGAGGCATTCGTAGCTTTTGAATTACAGGATTTTGTGGGTTGTGTTTTCTTAAACCTTATTTCAGTAAAAATAAATCACAGCCTCTCAGAAAAGTTCTTTGGTATGGTTCTGTCAGGCAAGAAAAGCAGATTTTGAAAAATTTTTTAGCAAAGAAGACTGTATTACGCAAATAGTTATTGAGCCCTCTGGGAATTGGGTTCAAGTATCCCGGACAGTGCGACCTGAATTTGAAAAATATGCAGAGATACTAGTGTTGAGCCAAAATTACATAAGCAAAGAGTTCTCTTGGGTTGTAGGGCGGCCGGCCACTGGGAGCTGGGAAGCAAGGTGGCCATGGAGCCAGGCTGGGCTGTGCCTGGTGCGCACACGGGTGGCAGCTGGCAGGGCGTGGAGCTCTGCTGGCCTCCCGTGGACCAGCAGTGCCTGCGGTGGTTGGCAGCCCCAGCAGGTGGTCGTCTGCGAGGGGAAAGTGGCGTTAGAAAATCCCCAGGGCCATATACCCACATAGTAGAAGAGCAGACTGAGCAGTCCGGGGTCAGCTTCCTCAGCTGCCCTGTATGGCTTCTGGTGTGCTAACTGTCCGTGGACACTTTGTGAAAGGAAACTAAATTCAGTTAGGAATATTTTGAACTTCCTTTTTTTATTATTTACCCACAGTAAATTGTCTCTTTCTAGTTGGTGCACCTTTGAACAACACATCCAGTTGTGTGGCCATAATAAAAATTGTGTGGCTGTAATAAAAATTAGCCTTTTGGGCTGGAGATTTAGCTAGTTCAGTGGTTCTGGCGCCTGCCAACCAAGTGCAGGGTCCTGAGTTTGATCCCCAGTGACCACATACAACCATACCATGCATGGTGACTCACGCCCACCAGCAGTACAGTACCACACCACAGTACTGGGCGTGGTGCCTCATACCTGTCATCCCAGCACTCGGGAGGCAGAAGCAGGAGGATTGCTGAGTTCCAGGCTTGCCTGGGCGACAGCGAGCTCAGGGCCAGCCTGAACTACAAAGTGAGGCCCTGTCTCTAAAAATTAAAAATTAAAATTAAAAATAATCTATAAAGATATCAAGGTTTTAAAATATTGCTTCTGTGCCTTCTCCATCCAGAAATGTCATACAGTAAAACTAAAACAGTTGTAAAGCCATACAGACTTAACACTGCTTTATGTTACAGAGGCGAAGAGTATGAGCTGGAAGCCAGTGTCTTGGAGCAGAAGGCAGTTGGCGGGGGAGGGAGCCTCAGTGAGGAGGCGGGCTTTGCCAGGAGAGCCTCGGGATGCTGGGGAGGCGGGGGACACGCACTGAGTTGGCGGCCTCCCTAGTCCATCCCTGAGGGCACACCGAGAACTCTGGAAGCAGAAATTACTACCGTGGGAAAGGCTTCAATAGAGGAGCAGTTTTCATTAAAAATGTAGATTATGCCAGGCATGGTGGCTCATGCCTGTCATCCCAGCACTCGGGAGGCAGAGACAGGAGGATTGCTGAGTTCGAGGCTTGCCTGGGCTACATAGTGAGCTCAGAGCCAGCCCGAACTACAAAGCAAGACCCTGTCTCAAAAAAAAAAAAATGTAGATTATTCCTTTAGATTAATTACTGAGTTGTTCCTCTGTGCCTATGGCCTATGTCATAGCATCTAAAAGTATATCATATGAAGATATTCTATTTATAAAATAAAACTTGTAATTTTTCTGGAGCTAGATCTTGTTACGCAGTTCAGGCTGGCCTTGACCTCACCATGTAGCCCATGCTGTCCTCAGACTCGCGGCATCCTGGGATTATAGCCATGCACCACCATGCCAGGCAAAACTTGAATTCTTTCGAAATTTTTAGAACAAAGAATCATTCGCTGTGATGCATAAACTAGCGAGCATTTTGACAGAGAGTGGTGAGAGTGAGCAGTTGAGACCCAGAGGCAGCCCTGGACAGCTGCGTCACACCCGGCTCTGCGCCTCGAGCGCTGTGACCTGAGCTCTGCCTTGGTGTCGTCATCTGGAAATGGGTTCAGATAGGCTTCTTGCGGGAAGTTGTAAGCAAACATCTTTCACCAGTCACTAAAGTAATGTATTAGATATACTAACTGTTACTATCAAATATTCTAGATTTCTGCAAAGAACACATTCCCTAATCTGTCATTATCAAAACCAAAACATTTGAAAAGGCATAGTACGAACAGCTTGTAGCATTAAAACCATTAAGCAGTACACATCTTTTCAAGGAAAAAATTAGAACTAACTTCTCCTTCCTTGATTTTCACTTTTTAGAGTGGTGAAACCAGAGCAATATCTCACTTTCATTATACTACCTGGCCAGATTTTGGAGTCCCTGAATCACCAGCTTCATTTCTCAATTTCTTGTTTAAAGTGAGGCAGTCTGGCTCCCTGGACCCTGGCCACGGGCCTGTGGTTGTGCACTGCAGCGCAGGCATTGGCCGCTCCGGCACCTTCTCTCTGGTGGACACCTGTCTTGTTCTGGTAAGTGCAGCTGTGCTCCTCCTCCTGGTCTTGTATTCATTCGCCTCTGCTGTCAGAAGTAACCCTGGTGTCATAGGCCAAAACTAGGTTTTTAAAGGTTAAACTTAGGCTTCCTTTTGGGAAAATGTAGAACTTTCATTTCTACCCTTTGAACTGCATTTTCTTTATGGCTGGCAGGGTTATATCCAAGGTGATTCCAGAGATCCCTACAGAAACAGAAATAATTGTCTCCCCTTCCAGATACTGATTCATGTGCCATATTGATTGAATTCCTTCTGCCTCAGACATGTCATCCCTTTTTCTTCAGTTAAAAACTAGGGATAATGATGGGCTGCAGATTTGGCTTAGCGGTTCTGGTGCCTGCATAGCAAGCGCAAGGTCCTTGGTTCAATCCCCAGTAGCCACATACAACAGTACTGGCTGTGGTGGCTCACACCTGTCATCCCAGCGCTCATGCTCAGGAGGCAGAGGCAGGAGGATTGCTGGGTTAGAGGCTTGCCTGGGCTACATAGTGAACTCAAGGCCAGCCTGAACTACAAAGTGAGACCCTGTCTCAAAAACAAAACAAAAGGCCCTGTGTCTGTCTGTCCACTGTTGGTGTTACAGCTGTCCTTGCTTCACTGCCTGGTCTCAGCATTCTGATGCTTTCCAGCGCTCCTCCGGCACAAGTGGGTTGTCAGATGAGCTGGCACGCTGCTGTCCTGTGGCACACACACTTGATCAGGAGCATCTCCGATGGCAGCGCCAGAGAGCTTGGGCTGAGAACTACTGAGCCTTGATGTGTGTACTGTAGCACTTTGCCATTCTACATGTACTATGTTTCAGCCAAAAGTTGATTACAATAAAGTGAACTGGGTATTGAGTATTGAGAAACTGTGATTTCTGCATAGTCAATGACAGATGTTAAGACTGGTTATGTGTTTAAGGCTGTTCGTTCCCTGCCAACCATTCTTCCTTTTCAGTTAGGGGCTGGTTTCTAAAACCAGGTTAATAGTTAAGAGCCGTGAGACATCTCAGTAATATCCTGTGGATCAGGGGCTTTTTGGTTTCTCTTTCCGTCATCTTCAGGTGGCTGCCATATGTTCAGACCCTGTGCCTGGAGCCTGAACAGCCAGGCTGTTGACAAGAGGGTTCCTCTTGCCAGTCACCATGGAGTCACTCTTGGGCTAACCGCAGTTGGGCACAAATCCTTGCTCTGTCCAGCTAGTGGCCAGCCCGGATGAGATCACCACAGTGGGTGTGGGTCCGTGGGGAGTCTGCATGGTCAGGAGTCGCTCCCCGTGCGGTGGGGACAGTTGAGGTGTGAGGAGGACGGAGGGACGAGTGCAGAGTCACCGCCTTCTCACTGGGGGGCACAGCCGCGGCAGGAGCCCAGGCGCTGACCTTGTGCTGCCCGTGCCTCCTGGGCTCTCATCACGAAGGCTTGGTTTCTCTTCACCTTTTTTTTTTTTTTTGAGACAGGGTCTCGCATTGTAGTTCAGGCTGGCCCTGAGCTCACTATGGTGCCCAGGCAAGCCGCCGTGAACTCAGCAATCCTCCTGTCTCTGCCTCCCGAGTGCTGGGATTACAGGCGTGACCACCACGCCCGGCACTGTGGTATGCGGTGTTGATTGTTGGTGGGCGTGAGTCTCCACGCCCAGCATTATATGTGGTTTCCGGGGATCGAACTCAGGTCCTTGTGCTTGCGAGGCAGGCGCCGGAACCACTGAGCTAACCCTCCGGCCCCTCTTCACCTTTCTTACAGATGGAGAAAGGAGATGACGTTAACATTAAACAAGTGTTACTCAATATGCGAAAATACCGAATGGGACTTATTCAGACTCCAGATCAACTCAGATTCTCTTATATGGCCATCATAGAAGGAGCAAAATGTATAAAGGGAGATTCAAATATACAGGTAAACTTTTCTTGGGAAAAAACAGTACTAGTTAAATACAGCTCGCATCAAGCAGCTGTGCTCCCCAATCCCCGCCCTTGTACCTTCTGGAGGGTGTGTGTGACTCACTGCGTCACGTGTCCCCGGCCTCGTGTTGTGTGTCACTTAACAGCCCTAGTTGGAGGGCTGGGTTGTATTTCAAAGCTGAGTACTAGCTTGGCTGGCTTGAGCACTGCCTTGGGTTCTACCCCAGAAGTCCTTCTTGGGATCTGATTCCACTAAAAAAATTTTCATTGGGGCCGGAGGGTTAGCTCAGTGGTTCCGGCGCCTGCCTCACAAGCGTAAGGTCCCTAGTTCGATCCCTGGTAACCACATACAAAAGTACTGGGCATGGTGACTCATGCTCACCAGCAATCAGTACCACACACCACAGTGCCAGCCTGGTAGCTGATGCCTATAATCCCAGCACTTGGGAGGCAGAGGCAGGAGGATTGCTGAGTTTGAGGCTTGCCTGGGCTACATAGTGAGCTCAGGGCCAGTTTGAACTACAAAGCGAGACCCTGTCTCAAAAAAAAAGCAAAACCTACTGAATAGCCTCTGAAACCACTAGTATCATATAAGTGAATGCTGTATAGATTTCAAAGACATATTAAAAACATGTTTAAGTGAAAAATATGCTTAAGTGATTCGTTTATTAGTAGGTAACTTGTTTTGATAATTGGCATTAACAGTTCAAACCAAGCTTTATTAGTAATATTTTAAAGGTTTATTTAGAAGATTTTATTCTGGCTTTCCAACAACATTAAAGATAATTTTTAATGGAGAAAGATTAGTTTCTCAGTGCAAAGTACTTGAAGCAGTTGTTTCGGAAACCAGGCTTGAGTGTGAAACTGGCTGGGCCCCTCTGACAGTGAGCAGTCACTTAAATGAAATAAAATCATCTCAAACATTTAGTTAGGAAATTTCTCTTTCTCACCTTTGGAAGCTTTCATCAAATTAAATCTGGAATTTGCAAAGAAAGTAAAATCATTCAGTCCAGCTTTTCCCAGAGCCTGTGTGGCAGGCAGGCCGCCTCCCTGCGCGGCCTCCGGCTGTGCGCAGGGAGTGAGTCGGGAGGGTGTGCTGCCCCTGCACAGCCCCCGCAGTGAGGCCTTGTGCATGGTCTCTGTAGTTCAGATGGGTAAGTGTGCTGCCAGGGTCTCTGTCGCTACAGCGCTGTGGCCTGCACCTGGTGTCCCTGTGGCCTGTGTGGATTGTGCGGTTTGTAGCCAGGATGACCTTTTCCGCGTAGTTTATCTGATGTGCGCTTGTCAGACTGAATTTTAAGACATTCTCAGTGCTGGTTCCAGATAAGATCTCAAAAATATCTCTGCATGTTTCCGTTATTCAAGATCAATCAGACAAGCTTGTGACTGTCCCAAGGTGTTGCGGTCTTAGGCTACAGTGGTGAGTGATATATGTATGTAAAATGTGTGTGTGTGTGTGTGTGTGTGTGTGTGTGTGTGTGTGTGTGTGTGAGAGAGTGAGCGCCGTGGAATGGTTTCTGTTGAGTGAATAATGATCAGTACATGAGAAAATGAAGAGTTTTAGAAGTGTATCATTATAAGGGGGAAGTTCTCTGAGCTCCCTCACCCCACCATTGAGCAGCACATTTTAGCTCATCTGACACAAATACTTTGAAGGGCTGGAAGTTTAGCTCATTGGTTCCTGCACTTGCTCAGCAAGCACAAGGTCCCTGGTTCGATCCCTGGTGACCATACAGAATGCTGGGCGTGGTGACTCACGCCCACCAGCAATCAGTACCACATACATACCACAGTGCCAGCCGTGGTGCCTCAGGCCTGTAGTCCCAGCACTCGGGAGGCAGAGACACGAGGATTGCTGAGTTCGAGGCTTGCCTGTGCTACAAAGTGAGACCCTGTCTCCAAAAAAAAAAAAAAAAAAAGGGCCAGAGGGTTAGCTCAGTGGTTCCAGCGCCTGCCTCACAAGCGCAAGGTCCTGAGTTTGATCCCGGTAACCACATACAATGCTGGGCATGGTGACTCACGCCCACCAGCAGTCAACACCACATACCACAGTGCTGGGCGTGGTGGCTCACGCCTGTCATCCCAGCACTCGGGAGGCAGAGACACGAGGATTGCTGAGTTCGAGGCTTGCCTGGGCTACACAGTGAGCTCAGGGCCAGCCTGAACTACAAAGAGGGACCCTGTCTCAACAAAAACATAATCATGATAATTATAATCTACCAAACTACGTTATCTGCCGTCCCAGGGTGCACACCCAGTTCATGAGATCCTCCTCTCCCTCTGCACATTTACCTCCTCTCCCTGTCTGCCTTTCCCGGTGAGAGTGACATCTGTGGGAGAAGGAAGCCTCCTCCCTGTGTGCACCGGAGGCAGCGTGTGGAGGAAAGCTGCACGCACGTCTGTCCGGGCTGCTGTTTCTGGTGATGTCTCCGGTGCGGGAGGACAGTGGCGCTGGCTTGTGGTGCTGTGAAGCTGTTCCCTTCACCTCCGTCCTCTGGAAGGGGCACAGAGATGTCTTCCTAGTTCTTCCTCCATGGTGGGCAGAGTTCGCCAGTGAACGGATTTGGTCCTGGCTCTTTCTAGTTAGGAATGTTATTATTAACGCAGTTTTTCAGAATACAGGCAAATTAGTTTTAGCATGACTAAAATTAGATGTAGTAGCTCTTAATTTACCTCATTTTCTCTGTCAGTATCCTGTTTTCTATTTCCTTGATTTCTGCTCTAATTCTATCTTTTTTCCTCTATACTGAGTTTGGATTTTTGCTTTTTCCTAGTTTCCTGAGGTGGGTGCTGACTACTAATTTTGGGTGTTCTTTTCTGTACACTTTCCACTAACGCCTGCTTTTTGCTGCATCTCAGTTTTGACATGGTTTTTTTTTTTTTTTTTCGCTTTTTGAGACAGGGTCTCACTTTGTAGTCTAGGCTGGCCCTGAGCTCACTATGGTGCCCAGGCCAGCCTCGAACTCAGCAATCCTCCTGCCTCTGCCTCCCGAGTGCTGGGATGACAGGCATGAGCCACCACGTCTGGCATTTGACATGTTTTTTATTTTCATTTAGTTCAGCTGTTTTTCCTCTGCTTTGCAGCAAGGTTTCACTCAGTAGTTCAGGCTGACTTTGAGTTTGTGATCTTGCTTCAGCTCAAAATCTTTTGATTTTTCTTGAGTTTTTTTCTTTAGTACATGTATTATTCAGAAGTATGCTGTTTTAATTTCTGTTTAATTGGGAGTTTTTGTTTTTCTAGTTTAAATCTACCATAGCCTGAGAGGAGTTGTCATATGATTTCTGGGCTTATAAATTCGTTGAGGTGGGCCAGAGATTTAGCTCTGTGATTCCTCTGCCTGTCTAGCAAGTCCAAGGTCCCTGGTTCGATCCCAGTGACCACATATAATGCTGGGCATGGAGACTCACGCCCACCAACCATCAGTACCACATACCACAGTGCTGGGTGTGGTGGCTCACGCCTGTCATCCCAGCACTCGGGAGGCAGAGGCAGGAGGATTGCTGAGTTCAAGGCTTGCCTGGGCTCCATAGTGAGCTCAGGGCCAGCCTAAACTACAGAGTGAGACCCTGACTCAAAAAAAAAAACCAGAATTCGTTGAGGTGTGTTTTATGATGTGGTTTCTCTTGTTGGGTGTTTCATGGGGCTGAGCGCAGATGTCTGTTGTGCTTTGGTGGCTGAAGTGTGCAGAGGTGTCACTCGCACGGCGGCGCCTCCTGCCCTGCTGCTCACCGTCCTGCTGGGTCCGCCCCGCACTGGTGAGGTGTGCTGAAGTCCTCACAGTGTTTGCTGTGCCATGAGGTGCACACACAGTAAGGACTCGTGTTTTTTTTTTGTTTGTTTGTTTTTGTTTTTGTTTTTGTTTGAGACAGGGTCTC
>PVIC010008592.1:0-47820 GCA_004025085.1 Thryonomys swinderianus
TTCTTTCTTTCTTTCTCTCTCTCTCTCTCTCTCTCTCTCTCTCTCTCTTTCTTTCTTTCTTTCTTTCTTTCTTTCTTTCTTTCTTTCTTTCTTTCTCTTTATTTCCCTTCCTTCCTTCCTTCCTTCCTTCCTTCCTTCCTTCCTTCCTTCCTTCCTTCCTTCCTTCCTTCCTTCCTTCCTTCCTTCCTTCTCTCTCTCTCTCTTTCTCAAAACAACGCCACCTGTATTATATGCTATTTTCTTTTTGAGAATTTCATCTCATTTTTGTCAAGTACTTGTTAAGGGTCCTCTTTTGACCTAAGCAATTACTATCGGAATTTTCCCTTTAAAAATTAGATACAGCCTTGAACAGAGAGTGACCAAATAGTCATTTGATCAGTGGTGCTGTTTTTAAACCTGCTGGTATCACAGCTAGATAGTAAGGGTGGCTCCAGAAGTCAGCAAGCCTGATAGGAGGCTGGGAGGGGAAACGGACAACTGTTCCTCAGCTTGTGCTGCAGTCTCTAAGTTCACATGTCTGCAGGAGAGAGAGGCACAGTCCCTGCCATGACATGGTGCCCAGTAGACATCACTGAGCAGTTTTAATGAGACTCTTTATAAATACTGAAAAGGATGAAGTCTAAACTATGAGGTCTTATTAAACATTTCTTAGTAAAAAGTTAAAAACTTACTTATGTCAGAAAATTTTACTATATTAATAAATAGCATAGTTTTCTGTAATGAATTATTTAGTTTCTTTTCCCTCCTCTCCTAATAATGCTTTTAGCTATAAATACGTAGGGAATAAAATGCAATTTCAGAGTTGTATGTTTAAGAGAAGCAGCGTACATATTAATTATGTCCATATGTTTAAGCTATTTCTATCCTAACCTTCATCTCAAAGTAAAATTTTGCAACAGCTATTGTTAGTTACTGAATGTACGTTGAGATAACTTGTTTCTTCACTTAGATTAAAAAGCCTAGTCACAGAGACCAGAAGAATCTTCATTAAGTTGAAGCCACATGCTCCGTTGTCACTGAACCCAGAGTGCTTTTACTTCTCCCTTTCGCTATCTCATGTGTGTATTTATTCTTTGTCTATAGCATTACTTTCCCTGTCTAGCTTTAAAACTATGCAAGTGTAAAAGAGTTGGCACAGAAAACAATAGAACACTCTGCTTGTTTGAAATCTCTTCATTATATTTCCATTTGAAAATCCATTAAATTCTCAAGGTAATATGAGATGCTGTTTGTAAAATATAAATATGTAGTTTTACTGGGATATCTTCAAATATTTGCATAGTCTTTTATTAGTGTGCTTTTCAACATCTGGAATGCTGCCTGCTGAATTTAGATTTTATTATTTACAGTGTAATTGAATCTATTTGTGGAAATAATTGGGAATTGATGAGTAACAATGTTAATAAAGGAAGCTTTTTAGTAAAAATATTTAATACACTATTTTATTCAGTACTAGGTGCTCTGAAATCACAGTAATAGTATCTTGTAGCTGTATCCATGCTAGATGAAGTTACTTCATGGCCATTTCTGTTTATTGATCACCTACTATGTGCCAGATTCCAGAAGTTCAGAATACTTGGTAATCTCTTTTCCTAAGGAGATTCATGATCTAGGGAATAAAATAGAAAATTCAATCAGAAAGTTAGAATAATTAGAATATTAGCTAAAGAAGTAAATTAGAATATTAGATAAAGAAGCAGATTTGTGCACACTGCTATGAGAATAATGTAGGAGGAACAACAGTAGTCTGGATAAGGTCAAGAAAGAGCTGTGTGGTCAAGAGGCCAGAGAAGCCTCAGCTCAGGTATAAAGAATGAGGAAGAGACAGTCACAAAGAGAGAAGGGATAGAAACTCTATACAGGTTTTTAACAACAGCATGGCACATTAGGTGGCTCATTCTGTGGTATGAGGCCTGGCAAGGGATAAGCTGGAAAAAGGCAGGGCTGATTGCTGCTGTGTCAGTCTTATGATGAGTAGTTGGTAACATTTGTTGAGTATTTAACCCCACTGGACTGTGGTTTAAATCTTTTACACACAAGTGAGTATAACAACATCACACACTAACATCTTACTATATACATAGAACTGTTCTAAATGCATTATATTATCTCAATTAACCCTCATTACAACCCAATAAAAGATCAACAGCTGTTAGCACAATTTTTAGAAGAAGGAGTGAAGGCAAAGAAGGGTAAGTAACTTGCCTCAGAGCTCTCAGCTAATCTGTGATAGAGCTAAGTTTTATACTGAACCAGTGTGATTTCAGTGTCTGCATACCTAACCCTAGACCCTGACGGCACTCCATGATAAAGAATTTGGATATGAGGCTTTTAATTAGAGAAGTTATGTTAGCAATTTTCCCACTCTTAGATTAAACATCTTCAGACTGGTTTGTGTTCAACCCATTAAAAAAATATGAAGGCTGCCAGCTAACTCTTACTTACTATAGTATATTTTCATTTGCTCTATGGTCTTCCACTGGAAATCAAAGAATAAATACTGGACGAGGTGACTCACGCCCACCAGCCATCAATACCACATACCACAGTGCCAGGCGTGGTGGCTCACGCCTGTCATCCCAGCACTCGGGAGGCAGAGGCAGGAGGATTGCTGAGGTCCAGGCTTGCCTGGGCTGCATAGTGAGCTGAGGACCAGCCTGAACTACAAAGCAAGACCCTGTCTCAAAAAAAAAAAAAAATTGGATAGCTAAAGGAATTTTTAAAGGAGATCATCTGAGAATAAAAGTAGGAACATGAGCTCTTTAAAACAGTGTAGGTGTTTAGTAGAGTTTGAACTGTACACATGTACGGGTGCCTGTATATTCTTGGGGTTCCAGCCCTCGCCGTATCTTTACATTCTCTATTGCTTTGTTCAGAGAAATGCATAGACCGAGGAAGAAAGGGTAATAAACAGGTTTGTCGAAGGAGCTTTTTCATATCACACAAGCCCCTCCGAATCTGTCACTCAGCTGTCTCAGTCACTAGTACGGCAGGACAATACAAGGTTGTCCCTTCCCTCAAGTGTGTGAGGCTGTAGAAATGAGAATTCCTGCCATCTGTGACTTTGTGAGCTGCCCTGAAAGACACTGTCCCCATCGCCCCCCAGACTTCCACTTTGTCCTGAAGAACTGTGCTCATTCCTCAAGCTTGGTTTGTGTCTTGGGAGACCCTAGATGATCGCGAAGGTTCCAGGTTCTCTTGCTGTATAATCAGCAAGACATGCTGTTGTGTGAGTATTCTGTCCCAGACTGCTCTCCTTGCTGCTCGCACTAGAATGCAGTGTACCTGTGGAGACAGGCTGCTGCTCCACTGAAGTCAGCGTCACCAAGGAGCTGGGGTCCAGCGTATTCTGCGGCTGTAGTAGAACAAGCAGCGGGATTTAGGAAATGCTCTACTCACCAGTGAATCACAAGCAGGGTTTTCTAAGGACAGTTGGAACTTCAAGCATTGAAGATGGGGGTGGCCATTCTAGGCGAGTGTTAGGATTTACATCTCCCTGCGAGGCTACCCCTTCTCTCTGCTTCCACCTCCCAGGAGGTGAGCAGCTCTCCTGTACCCAGGCCCTTCCACCATGTCTTTCTGCCTTGACACTGGCCAACTGTGGACTGAAAATGAGAGCCAGAGTCACCCTCTCCTCCTTTTATTGGAGGTGTCAGGCATTTCGTCCCAAGGATGAGAAAGCGAAGAAGACAGAGGCGGCGTGGCATGAGAGAAGACATGTTAGAAATGGCTTTTATTTGTGGAAGAAACCCAGCTTGACTGAGAGAGTGCTTACGTAGACTAGGCGGGGGATAAGACCCTTGCCAGGCATAGAGCCTTTCTCTGCTAAGCGCTGGGGATTACCGAAGACCCTGGGTAGAGGATGCTGTACAAAGGACAGGCCACTTACTTCTGCAGGGGACAGTGAAGGCAGAAACCAGGTTCGGGGGAGACTGTAAAGAGACAGTTAACAGCACTCAATCCTTGAAGTTGTAAGGGGCCTCAAGTCGGGAGGCATGGTGAATGTGAGAAACTGCAGCAATGATTGGGCTAAGTGCCATGAGAGGCAGAGGTAGCATTGTAACATATTGGAAAGATTTTGAGCATAAACAAAGAAAAGTCCGGAAAGGAATCTGACCTTTCAGTGAGAAATGCTGGAGTAAAACTAGTTTTTCCAAGTTTTAGACACATGCATTTTAGCTGTGCCAAGACATGTACATGGTCCTCCTAGGTGGGCAGCACTGTTGGGATGGACTCTTTACAGAAGTGGACAGTCCCTGGCCCTGGGCTGGAAGTCTCAAATGGAAGGGAGGTCTGAAGTCTGCTCCAACAGATTGCCAGGACAGGAAATCAAGGCCAAGAAAATTGGACTGTTAAAAGTGGAGAATTTACAGTGATAATTTATGGATGAGGAAGACGTTGGCAGGGCTGGGGATGTCACGCGGGAGTGGAGCATGCCCTGGCTTTCATCCCAGCACCATGAGAGCAACAGGAACAACGACAACGGAACAAAGGGGTGGGTTAGAGTCTAGTGTAACTGTTGACACCACAGACAGACGGTCAGACAGACAAGAAGAAACTGTGGCAAGTGCTTCAGAGCTCAAGATGAATGGAAAATGGCAGGTGAGCTCTAAAAGAGTGGAAAGAACCTGAAATTACCAGTTGCATCTGAGCACACGTGTGCTGCAGTGACAGGGATGACCACATCACACCTGACAAATTCATTCACCGGGCGGCTCCTGCTTTTCTTGCTCTAGTGACTGGTGCCATGGGTGACAGGCAAGGGAGCAGGAGGACCCAGAGGTGCAGACTTGGAATCTGCCGCTGAACTACCACGTGGCCTTAGGAATCCCAAGTGCACTGTGGATGGTTTTATTTACCTGTAAAATAGAAATAGCGAAGTAGTGTTGACATAGAAAACTTGAAGGTGAAATAAGTGGTATGTGACTCAGAAAAGGTCCTGGTTAAATAGTACCAAATAAACGGTTCTTGTTAGCAGTCCTCAGTGTTGCACAGTGAGACTCTAATCTGTCTAATTTTGCCACTTTCTTATGTGTATCTTTTAATCCTTAATACACCGTTATGACATGAGTACTATAGTACTGTCATTTCTCAGGAGAGAAAATTGGAACTTTAGGTCACGTAGCTTCCCCGCCTTAGATTAGACGGCTCAGCAAATGGCGTGAAGAGCATGTGATCGTACCATGCTGCTTCTTGTCCCACTCAGCCGTCACGCAGGCCTCGCAGTCTTCTGTGGCTCCACAGACTGCAAAGCTGAGTGTGGTCCAACTTGCCGGACAGATCGCCTCCAAGTGTTACTCAGCCCCGGGTCCATCCGCCCTGCCTCCTGTGTCAGGGATATATTCTTCAAGAGGAGACACACTCAGGCCGATGGGGCTCTGTACGCAGCTCATGATCGTGAGTGCGTATGTGAGTCAGTGCTGTCATTGTTCCTTATAAGGTCCCCGTGAAGGATTACTGTTGACAGAATCATCAAATAAGAAAAGGAAAGTGGCATTGGATAATAATGTTATTTCCCGGTTATGATTTATCAGTTACCTAATGAGAAAGGCCTGTGGAGGACATGTAAATTGAATGCCAACTTTCCTAAAAGATAAAACCAACATGATAAACATTCTTTCTGCGTTTGGGGGATTATCATTTAAGTTGGGAATTAGTACTAGCCTGTAGTGGGGGTATTAAAGTAGCTCTTAGACATCTTTCTTCCTCTCTTTCCCCTTTCTCTCTCTCCCTCCTTCTCTCTGTCTCTGACTCTTTCTTTCTTGCCTATAATATTTGTTACAGTTTAGAGATTTAACAGTGAGGCAGGCGCATTGGGCCTTATCTCCATGGATCTTGTCTTTTAGTTGGAGCAGGGAGATACACAGAAAAACAGTCGTTAGGAAGGTAGTGGCACCTAGCCTTGAGTAGTCTCCTGTGGTGCGGGTGCAGGGACGCAGGCGTCTGGGGGGCTGTGCATCAGAAGGTACATACTCGTGTTCCTATGTCAGGCCCTGGTTCAACAGTCTCATGTGTAGACACCACATACGGCTTTTCTTTTGTTACTTAGCCACCTAGGTTCAAAGAGACCGTCAACAGGAATGCTCTTGCTCTGGCAAAAATAATAGAGCATCAGGCCATTCTCAAAGGTGCTGTGTTTCTCTTTCCTCCTTCTCCTTCCTAGCATGAAATGGGGCCTGCAATCGTAGCAGTAGTTTTTGTGTACCTGTAAAAGATTAGCTTTTTGTCCTCAGAGATGATGCAAGCCGGAAAAGCAAATGCAAGACAAATGGAGTTAAAGCTGAAAGGACATTTTTCTGATTTCAATAGCCAGTTTCTGTCTCTGAGCACTGAGCACGCTGAGAAAGTTGTACAGTGATTGTGGGAACGTCTCCACAGCACCGACCGGTGGCCTCCCCCTCGAGGCCCTCGCGGGTCTGCACCCCCACTGTGAACACACCCGGTGGTTTTCCCCCATAAGCCAGAGTGCAGAATGACATTTTCGGGGGCTGTTGTGGTCCTTTTGCCAGCAGTTAGCACCTCTTAACCCTCTGACTTGCCTGTGTCTTTTCCAGGCTGTTGAAGCTCAAATCCGAAGTTTTGGACAGACGCCGTCCCAGCTGCTCATAGAGCCCCATCCTCCCAGAGGCTCTGCCATGCAGGCGGTGAGTGCTGTGTTCCTTCTCCTCCCTTCCTTTCGAACTGTGCTTCCTGGAGACTCCCAGCGGCCTCTCGCTGCGCCTGGGATTCACACCCGGGCTGTTCTGTGGGCCGTGAACCTGCGGAGAAGCACATCCGCCAGTGTTTTTGCCTTCTCTCCCCAAGTCTGAGAAGGTGAGCCCGCTGCCATGCCCGTGGCTTGTAGTCAGTGCTTTTGTGTTACAGCGTCCGTCCTGTAGGATAAAGAATTAGAGAGATAGGTTGATGTATTTTCTGGTTGGGTCTTCTGAGTTTCTAGATTAGTTGTGCTATTTCTTTTATTCTTCAAATCCCACTTTTTTCAGTCTGGGAATTTTTTTTTTTTTTTTTAAGATAGGGTCTCACTTTGTAGTTCAGGCTGGCCCTGGGCTCACTATGTAGCCCAGGCAAACCTTGAGCTCAGCAATCCTCCTGCCTCTGCCTCCCGAGTGCTGGGATGACAGGCAGCTACCACGCCTGCGGTATGTGGCATTGATGGCTGGTGGGCGTGAGTCACTGAACTAAATCTCCGGCCCCAGTTTGGGAATTTTAATTTTGGTATGTAGGCAGGAAGTAACTCAATAATCACTTGGTTTAGTAATTTTATTTTCAGTACTTGGGAGGATTGAGCTCAGAACTTTCGTACTGAGCTATATCCCATCTCATTTTTTGTTTTTTACTTTGAGAGAAGATCATACTGAATTGCCCAGACTGGACATGAATTTGTGATCCCCCGCCTCACCCTCCCAGACTGCTAAGATGACAAACATGTGCGCCATACCCTGCTAATTAACTCATTTTGATAACATTTCTGAAGTTTACAGACCTGGGTCTGGCTTGGTGTATCAAAGCTGGGTGGCTGGAGATAACGGGACGCGTCAGTTCTCTGATTCTGCGAGTGGAGTATATTGCTTCTGCTCTGTCACCACGGCTCACCAGTGCTGAGGCAGGCCCAGCCTCTCCATCCCGGAGGCCCAGCTGGGTGGGACGCACCGGCAGCAGAATGGTGCCCGGGAGGGTGCACAGGACACCTGAGGCACGTTGAACTCACACACCATTTAGCCCACATTGTATTGGTCACAGCAAGTTAATAACCAGCTTAGAATCGGGTAGGGAAACGGACTGAGCTATAAAATAATGTGACCAGTCTACCCACACAGCCTGTAAACTTCCAAGGGGGAGATTATTCAGTGAGGGAAAAAGTAGCACAGTAGCAGATTGAACTGTATAATGAAAATAATTCTGCAAAAAACTGCCATTACTATTTTTTCTTGAATTGCCCTTCAGAAAGCAGTTTGCTTGTTACTGTTCTAGATTAAGAAGAGTAAATACAAAACCTATTTCCATAAATACTATGAATAATTTAAGTTCAAGTTCTGTGTTGTGGCTTGGAGACAGCAGATACTACAGCAGGAAGGACAGAGCTGCAGCCAGAGGCCAAGGGGTAGAAATAGAGTCCTGTCCACCTCTGGTCTCTTTTCTCTCCTCTTTTTCCTTTTCTCTTTCATGTCTTTTTCTGTTCTTCTCCTTGTCATGTACTTTCTTCCTCAAGGATTTTCCCTTTCTTTGCTCTGCTAATATGAATTGGCCATAATAATAAACTATAAACTTTTTTTTTTTTTTTTGAGACAGGGTCTCGCTTTGTAGTTCAGGCTAGCCCTGAGCTCACTATGGAGCCCAGGCAAGCCTTGAATTCAGCAATCCTCCTGTCTCTGCCTCCCAAGTGCTGGGATTACAGGCGTGAGCCACCACGCCCGGCACTGTGGTATGTGGTATTGATTGCTGGTGGGCATGAGTCACCATGCCCAGCATTGTATGTGGTTACCAGGATCGAACTCAGGACCTTGCACTTACAAGGCAGGCACCGGAACCACTGAGCTAACCCTCCGGGCCTACAAACATTTTTTAGAAAAATATCCATATTCTCTTTTTCCTGTGTGTTTTTAAAACTCAGATTTAGATGAACATCAAGGGTAATTTTAGTAGGCTCAAGACTACACAGAGTACACATGTGGCAAGAACAATGGAAGATAAGGCCATAGAAACAACATGATTTCTTTTCTGGGGTGGAGTGAGCTCCTGGCTCAGGCTGGTGGGTTCTGGCTAACCGAAGCCCCCGCTGCTCAGGGGCCTCCTGCCAGGGTCACTGCACAGCCGTGACTGCTGGGTCCTCGTGGCAGAAGATTACTGGCTCGTCAAGGCGGAGCCCTTTCGGTCCCTGTGGAAACACACATGCTTGCGCGAGGCCAAGGGACCCTCCTTTCTCATCACCTTATCCTCTGGCTGGAATCCCTGGACTCCTTTCAGACCTGTATAAATTTGGTTTTCATCTTGTATACATGAGTGGGAAAAAAAAGTATGTTCAAGAGAACCCCAAATTGTTTCCTCAGGAACACTGACTAGACGTGGCTAGCACTTTCCTATTTGTGCCTCACACTGGGCTGGCAGAGGCACCCAGCGTTAGAGGAGAGTTTGTTTCTCATTGTCTCTTTTCCCATGGGCTCAGCTTCGACAGCTGCTGCGGACAGCCCAGGCGTGGGTGTGCCCTGGGCTCCAGCCATCCGGCCAGCACTCCTCACTCAGGCCTGTGGACAGGCTCCCAGGGTGCCCACACCGGGAGCCCTGTGCAGGGCGGGTGGTCAGGGACTGATGCAGGGTCGGCCGCCTAGAACACCGATGCGCCCTCCTGAGAGTGGTGTCTGCGGCTCGCCGCGGCAGGTGGCTTGTCCTTACCATGTGGCTAAGACCTTTCATATTTTTTAAAGCATAAACATTGAAATTATTCAGTTTGGGCCTAATTATATTTATAGTATGAACTGTTAAGCTAGAAATATGTATGAACTTCTTTTCAGGGAAACTTTATAATTATGTTGCATTCTCATTTTCTCAAGAGTTTATAAATTAACCCAAGTAAATATTATTTTAAAATTATATAATTGAAGAACAAGGCTTTGTACTCTGAAGTGATGTTCATTTTCTTTTCTCAGGACTTCTTTAAAACTAGTTCTTAGGATATGTTATGTATTCTGGCTGTTCTTTCCTTATTATTTACCTAATTCACAGAATTCCATAAAAAACACAGAAACAGTTCTTTGTGTATAAGAAACTGCTTGATATAAGGGAGGATTTAAAAAAATGAAAAGCCCGTGTTTTTCATTGTTTTTCTAACATTCAGATGAGTTCCCCCATCAACTATCAGTGTACCCCAATCATGCACACATGTTCACACACACATACACACACACCCAGGAACAGAGCAGAAATTAAAGCCACCTCGAACTGGGTTAAGTGCAAGAGCCATAATATACACCAGGTGTAGTAATTAGCAGGCACACGAAGGCTGCCTATTTGTCTGGTTTTGCTGCTGTTGCTGTATCCCCCTGTGTTTTCACACCATCAGATAGTTGGATTTAATTGAGGCCACATCAGATGAGGCATTACTGACACCTTTAATTGAATGAGCATCCAGGGAGGATTAACTCATAATATTGATTGGCTTTTAGCCACTTGCTCAGAAGGGTGTCTGGGTAGCTTATTAGTTGCCTTTATTTACACCTTTATGCAAAGAGTGCAAATAGGAATTCTTAGTGCAATATGTTTTTCTAAGTACTCTTAATAACTTTTTTAAAAGGACTGATAATAAAAATGCAAATGTGTTTAATTTTTTATTAGCAGTTCTGAATAAATATGTGTTAAATATGTGCCCACACATTTACATTTACCTGGTGTTTTGAAATATGGCAGTAGGAAAGCAGCCAGAGCATTTCATCAGTGTTTCAATTCTGAATGATACTAATCAGCTATTAGAAAATAGACACGGTAAGAGAGAATCACTGAAAATGTACAGTGCAATTACTATGTGATAGCAGACTACCACAAAGTATAAATAAAACCACTAAATCAGAGTGCTGTTGTATATGTCTCCGATTATGACGTATGGGTCATAGGAATGTTCTAAATCCTTAGTCTTCAAGATTTATTTTTTTGCTGATTATTAGAAAAAACAGTATTTTGTTTAACATTTTCAATTACTTTTTGCTTTGCAAAGAATAAATAAGTCTTGAGCATTAGTTTCTTTACTTAGATGGAGGAAGGAGACCTATTTATTTCTCTTTATCCAGAGCTACCAGTGAAAGCAGTGCTATTTGCATTACAAAAGGCAGTGTTTAGGACTGTGCACACTGTAAATACATGGTTTTTTACAGCTGCATTTAATTAGGCATTGCCTTGAAACACCTTTATAATTAAGTTTGTATATTGTACTCATAAATTATTTGTTAACTGTAATATGTATGCTGACTACTGTTTATAAATGTTTGTTTTAAGAATCTTTAGTTGTCAAAATTTTTGTGCTAACTGAAGACTACGTTTGATGATCCTTGGAAATTCCCGTGGCTTGCTTTTATGCCTGTTGCCTACTCTCCTTTTATTTTTAACTGAAAAACTTGTTATGTGATATGTTGTAACAACTGCAGTCAGTGGCTTAATGCAATCCTCACTACTTTGCCTATTTAAAATCTAAATCACATCATTCTCTTGATGTGGCAGGGAAAGGGAGCTAATGTGTAGATGTTTGAAGTGTGTCTGTTGGTATGTCCTACTCCATTTACTGAGTATTTCAAATAGTACCATGTAAAAAACAAGCGGATCATAATCACTTTCTGCATGCCTTTCTGTGCACTGCACTTCAGCCTGCAGCCCGTGTTAACAAGGTCTTCCTCTTCTCTTCCTGCACCCTCCCTCTTCTTGTCTCCTTTGTCTTCTCCTTCTTGTGTGTTCGGGTCTCGCGGTGCCCACTCAACAGTATCTCCTCCTGCAGAGCCCCTTGATGTTCACAGACCAAGCACAGCAGGACGTTATCATGGTCCTGAAGTTTCCCTCCAACTCCCCGGTCACCCACGTGGCAGCCAACACCCAGCCTGGCCTGGCAACTCCTGCCGTGATCACGGTCACTGCTAACAGGCTCTTCGCTGTGAACAAGTGGCACAACCTTCCTGGTAAGACAAGAAACGTCATTCTAAGGCCTGCTACTTGCTGGACACTGAAAAGAGATATTGTAATAGCCGCTGGAATATATTATTAATACTTATGCTTTTAATTTTCAAGCATTAGTGTGAATCGAAATGTCAGATAGTTTGGAAAACTTAAAGCGCCCCCCCCCCCAGGTATGTGGCACAAATGTTAAAAAACAAACACTGTTCTTCAGCTGTATCTTTGGGAAAAAGATACTGTTTCTAACATGATATTTAGTGTGAGGACACTGTCTTATTTGTAAATAGTATGTACATTCTGTTTATCAGATGTCTTTCATTTTTCTAACACTTAAGACTGTGAAGTGTGCTGGTTTTTGTGACATGGTAGACTTTGCTATGGAACAGTTGCATTTCACAGCTCTACTACTGCGTGCTTGCTAGTGGCGTCTGCTCGCCCATTAAATGCAGAATAACCATGCTCAACTGAAATAGCCCTGACAATCAAAAGCCAGTCAAGTGTGAAGAGATGTTAGGTCTTATCTGCTGCAGCCCCACCTGTTTTCTAACCAGGGAAGACACTGGCCAGAGGCACTGACTCTGCTCAGCAGCACATGTGCCCTGACTGTGGCAGAGTTTGTACCCAAGTTTTCTAATCCAGATTTTAGGACCATCCCTCTGATTTGTTACCTCTCATTAGAGCAAGCATTATTTTTGTCACTAGTTTAAAAAAAATTTTTGAAAGAAGGAAGCAAATCTTTTTTTAAAATTGAATTCTTTATTGGTACATTTTACATATAGCTCACAATCACACTCAGCATCGGGGGAATTTGTACCAGTATGTGACATGAGTTAATTCTCATTTTTACCCACATCCCTACCCACCCTAAAGCCCTAGAGAGTATAGGCTTTTCCCCAACTCATTGATATGGGTAGGAAGCTTTAAAAGATAGATTTTAAATTTGTAGAACACTACAAATTCAGGAACTGAAATTACTGCAGAAATACAGATTCTTCAACAAGATCCTCACCTAAACTAAATATAAGACATTCTAGATAGAACAAAGAATTCTGAAATAAAACCTGGTACATGAATTAAACTCAGTATGTATCAGGACTGATTAAATATAACCATTTTCCTAGCCAGTGGGAGTGAAAGTATGGAAAGAAATGCCAGTATTTGGTTAAAGAATAGATTTCAGAAAAAGTGAAGGCAGTGAAAGCCAAGGTAAATATTTAATATCTACTCTTAGGTCATTTTATTTTGTTTCCTTCTAGTAAATTTATTTTACAGAAATAAAAGTGTATGCAGGGGGCATACTTGTATTTAGGGGCTAATGATAATAATTTAAGGAATGTGACTTTTTACTGCGTGATTGCTAGTTAGAACAGACTGGTTGCTGTTAGGTCTTGTCAAATGCAATAGAGCATTTATCTACGTTCTGTGCAGTTACCCTTAGAGTTCTGCAAATGCCCTAGCGTGTGTGACACGGGGCCATCGCCACGCATGCTTTTTCTTGGTGACTATTTGTGGAAGCACTGAGAACTTCTTCAGTTGAAGCTCATTGCCCTCACTGTCCCCATCTTTGCTTTCTAGAAGAGTTAGGGCTGCCGGGTCTCCCTTGCTCCCCAAGCGGTGAGGCTAGGCCCTTAGCGAGGAGGGCTGTGCTGATATCCAGTCCCTGTCAAGGAAGCCACGTCCCGAAATGGAAAGACTCGCTTCCCTTAGTACTGTACAGTGTTCGCAAACCTTCCAGAGCTTTCAGCAACACAAACAGCCTGCTGTGGCACACGTGCCATGGGTTCGCCACCCCTGACTTAGTATTCAGTGATCAGGTGTTCTCTTCCCCACACCCACTTTCCTGTGAATAGCCAAAGTGACTGCAGGTGGGTTCTTCAGCAGGCGTGCCTCTTTAGGGTGCACCCAGCTGTTCCTAATCCAAGCTCACCCCTCGTGAGGTAAGAGCCGGGACCCATGTGCTTGTGCCGTGATTCTCAGTGAGCCTCACTGTCTGTGTGCCATGTGCTCAGTGGTATTTGCCGCCCTTCCCATGTGTACTGCCTTTAGAAAATGACACAGCAGCCCTCCACACACGTAGAACAGGATGACATGGGGGTGGCTGCCTGCAGTTATCTCTCTAGTGGCCTCCAGTTCTGAGCTTTACCTACAACTAAGAATATTAAAATATTAAGCATCCATTCTATTAAACCTAGCCTTTTTTGAGGTATGTTTGTGTGAATCTGTCCTTTTATCATATCTCATGCAACTTTTACCAGTCAGTGTGCATTGATTTAAAACAAACATTAAAAACCCTACTAGCTTATCTTCACTAAAGATCAAGTTCTCATATTATACTTTTTTTTTTCTTCTCCAATACTGGGAGTTGAGCTCATAGCCTTCACATTGAGCCATATCTCTAGTCTTAAAATTTTTTTTTTTTCCCAGTGCTAGGTATCGAACTCAGAAGCTTACACTTGCCAGGGAGGAGTGTTGGCAATGAGCTGCACCCCTAGTCTAAAAAATCTTTTTTATTGTAAGGTAGAGTCTCACTGTGTCACTAATTAATATAGGCTGGGCTCAAACTTGTGACGCTCCTGGCCTCAGCCTCCTACAATCACACCTGGCTGCACCAATTTTCTTTTTAGATTATTTCCCCCATGGGGATCTGTTATTTCCACGGCCATTCCTTTCATGTCTTTGAGTAGTCTGTGTCCTGATTTCAAAAAGAAATAGTGATTTGGTGTTAGTGTTGTTGCTCAGTAGTAGAGCTTTGCCTAGCATGGGTTCAGTCCCACTTAATGTTTGTGGGTCTACAGCAGGGCGATGCTGACCAGGGCAAATGGCCCGCAACACAACTGTCAGAACCATGAAGCCGAAAAGAGCACTATTTGAATCCCTTCATTTAGGGGGTGTGATTTGGGGTGAATGTTGAATAGCTAGCCAGGTACACTTCCTCGCTGCCTAAAATCCTACCTCTCACAGGAAGTAGCCTGCAAAACGTCTTTGCAAGGATAAAATAAGTATGCCCGAATCTCTAAAGCCATTTGAGAATGGAGCAAACTATTCTTAGTATGGATTGATTTTTCTAACTCATTTGTTTCTCAGAGTATTTTTAAATGGAAACCATGGAAATATTAAATATTAATAAAACTTTTTTTAAAACCCTCAATCCAATCTGTAAGAAAATATTTCAGCCAAATGCATTTAACTAAAACATTTATCTGTGGATAGCTTTCTTTATTTTTATTCAAACTTTCAATTGATTGACTTTAAGTGATGGATGAAACATTAAATGTTCCCTGACTTAGAGCTTTCCCCTTCTCCGTCATAAATTGACGTTTCTGTGGATCCTTTGTGCTGCAGCATTCAAAACTGCCTTTTTAAGAAGTAACGAAAAAATAGTATTTGCTACAGTCAGCAGATGGTTGTCACATTTTGTTTTCAGCACGCTTTACCACTTAATTTTGTTTTGTTGCAGCATCAGAGGCTGCCAGTCAAGCATCTGCTGGAGCTTATGGCCCAGGACTGGAGCCACTGCCGATGGCACATGTTCAGAACAGCACTAATCTAAAATAAATGTTTAATAAGCCAGCCATAAAAGCACCTGGATTTTTCTTCTTTAAAATTCTCAAAACTGCACAAGAGATCGGGAGATTAGAAACAATTCTACATAAGGTTTAACTTACGCATCTCTGTGTAGTTAAGTATATGAAAAATAATGCCTTTTTTTTATCTTTTGTGAATTCCAGCTCATCAAGGTGCTGTACAAGACCAGCCATACCAGCTGCCAGTGGAAATCGATCCTCTCATAGGTCTGTCACTTCCTTCTCTCTTTGCGATTCATTAAGCTCTGTATGGTGGCCCTGAAGTGTAGATTACAGTTGTTTTTCACTTGCTGGTTGCTGGGAATGGAATTTTCCTGATAAACCATTTGCATGCAAATTGGAATGCAATGAGCTGTGGCTATGCTGGTATTTCATCAACTCCCCCTCGTTGGTTTGCCTAATTTGAACAGGCCTAGGACGCGTGTCACTGAAAATTAATATGGATGCTGTAATAATGTGTGATTGAGAATGCGCATGAAGTACTGTCAGGATAATATTGGATCTTTTCATCACTCAGACTTGTTGATGAGCAGGAGCGGGGCGCGTTATGATGAATTGGTGCTCCGGTAATGTGATGGAGCTCCTTTGCTAGGGAGATTTCATAATAACAGTGGGGTTCTTCGCAGCACTGTGTTGTGAAAAATAAAACTGTGGTGCCAGGGTTTCATCATTAAAGGAGATCAATCCTTTCTTCCTGGACCCTCCATTCAGTCTGAGGGGATTAATGTGTGATAGCAGCGCAGTTTCTAAGTTGAAATATATCGCTTAGCCAATGGTAGTGTTAAGATATTTGTATTCATTTTCCTAGGGTTCTACAGCCCAATAAATTGCCATTGGAGGTTAAATTTGTTCAGGAAGGGAAAAAAATAGAAGAGCAGAAAAAGCCATTGGGACAAAAGGCACATCTGCAGCAGTTGACTTAAAATGTTTAATTGCTGCTGTGCTTTGTGAGTGGTTCGTCGGGGATCTCAAGTGTGGCATCCCTGAGACTGCTAAGCCTTGACACTGTAGATGCTCGTCAGGGACCTTTAGTGTGAAAACTGGCTTGCCTTACCGTGAGAGTAGGCTGCCAGCATGGATGTTCGCCTTCTAGTTTTTTCACATTTCTCTGGCAAAAATACACATGTTAGAATTTTACTATTTTTAGGAAAAGATTGAAAAGATGTGTTATTTTAAAATCTAGCGCATTTTCTACATGCAGATTACCTTTTTTGTCCTGAAGCCTTTGTCTCAGTGTTGTTACTTGGTTGTCCTTCACAGATGAACTATCAGAATGGACAAAACTAATCCTAAGCTCAAAAGCAGTTCATGTGTCATTTCCCCAAATATACACAGGAATCTAAGAAGCCATTATCTGTGTGAAGGATAAATACTACTCTGTTCCTAAGTCTTGTTTTGCTTTGAGTAGATACACTTTGTTACATCTTAAAAAAATTAAATGCTTTGAGTAGATAAAATTTGCCACATCGGGCCGGAGGGTTAGCTCAGTAGTTCCGGCGCCTGCCTCGCAAGCGCAAGGTCCTGAGTTCTATCCCGGTAACCACGTACAGTGTTGGGCGTGGAGACAACGCCTACCACTAATCAATACCACATACCACAGTGCCGGGGGGTGGTGGCTCACGCCTGTAATCCCAGCACTCAGGAGGCAGAGACAGGAGGATTGCTGGGTTTGAGGCTTGTCAGGGCTACATAGTGAGCTCAGGGCCAGCCTGAACTACAAAGCGAGACCCTGTCTCAAAAAAAAAAAAAAAAATTTGCCACATCATATTTTTAAAAAATTAAATGCTCACTGTGTAGTTTTAAAACTCAGGAAAATAATAAAGCCCAGTTTCTAAGGCATGTAAAACATTATTTCTGAATTATTACTCATCATTTCTTAACATTCAACAATATATTACATTTCCATAGTGGTTGTACCAATTTATAGTCCCACCAACAGTATTAGAAGGGCTCCTTTTCCCTGCAGCTACTCCAGCATTTGTTATTATTTGATTTCTTGATGATAGTCATTCTTTCTGGGATAAGATGAAATCTGTGTTGTTTTAATTTCCATTTATCTAATGGCCAGTGATGCTGAATATTTCTTCATGTATCTTTTGGCCATTTGCACTTCTTTGAAGTGTCTGTTCATTGTCATTGACAAGTTTTTGATTTAGTCTTTCATTTTAGGGAGGGTCTAATGTCCTTTATGTTCTCTATTATTCTAAATATTAGTCCTCTGTCTGAAGAATGGCCGGCAAATTTTTTTTCTCATTTTGTAGGTTGGTTGTCTTTTTTGCTGGGCAGAAGCAGTAAAATTCATAGTAGTTAAATCTTTGAAGCAGCCTCTATGTCCATCAACAGATGAATGGAAAAAGAAAATGTAGTGTTTAAATACTATGGAGTATTACTCTGCCATAAAGATAAACTTGAATCATTTCTAGGAAAATGGATGCATCTTGAGACCATAATGTTAAGCAAAATAAATCAGAAGCACAAGCTAAAATAACACATGCTAAAATATCACTCTTAAAGAGAAATCCAAAGTTCAAATTAAAGAGCAAAAAAAAATATCAATAATGTGAAAGAGATAGATTCTTTCCAGAAAGGAAGGGAACCAAGCAATGGAAGGAGGGCCAGGGTGGAGAAGAAACAAGGATAAAAATAGGAATTAAGAGGTCTTATTATGTACAGGTACCAACTCCACATGAAGAGTGTAAATATATTGCAAACGTACAGTAATAAAAATAAATTCAACAATTATGTGTTTAAAACAAGTCCAAGCAAACATTTCCATAAAAGCCTAGATAGTAAGTACAGTATTTTAGGTTTTGTGGGCCTTAAGGTCTCAGACATGACTACTTAACCTTGCCATTGTAGCACAAAAGCCACCATAGGCAGTATGTGAACAGACAAACATGGTTGTCTTCCATAGAACTGGATACAGCTGGGCATGGTGACCCAGCCCTGCAATTCCAGCACTCAGGAGACTGAGGCTTTATCTAAAACCAAGCCTGGGCCAGATTCTGCCTGTGGGCCATTGCTTGGCATTTGGGCTTTAGATCATGGGCCACTGGAGTACCCCTCTGTGCTCTCTACTTGTTTACAACCATGTGTCTTCTCATAAATTTTTAAGTTAGCATTTAAAAGTTTTCATCATAAGTGTCCATAGTTGCAAAGGTTATTAATTTCTGGCATGGGTTAAAAAAAGTTAATATACCAATAGAGTCTAAGTATCATGCTTAACATTTTCTGGTTTTTTTAAGAAATGTATGTAAAAGGCCTTAACAGTTGGTAGGGTCACCTTTTTCCTTTTCCATCTTGAATTTATATTTTATTATATTTCCCCCCCACTCCTTTTTGGGTGGCACAGAACCTGAGGCCTCATTCAAGCTAGCCAGGTACTATCTCACTGAACTACATTATCATTTCTTCCCTACATGTTTTATCTAATTTTTAAAATGAATTACCATTTATACATTTTTGCAACAAAAAGTTGTCCAGAAAGCTGAAAATATGTATATATGTTTAAATTTTACAATTTCTTTTCACAGGCTCAGCTTTCTGAAATATTAATATCTACTTATAACCATTAATTTTAATAAATATATATAAAACATTCATTGGAAATATATCTTTAATAAGCAGGATAAGCATTTTCCTTCAGTTACCTCATGTATTCATGGATGCACATTATTTATTTCAGAGCATGGCAGGACTTAGCAATAGGCCCGTCCTTTTTTTTTTTTTTGCTTTTATGGGTGGAAACTTTAGCCAGCAGAGTGGCATGTGCTTTTAGATCCAGCAGTTGGGAGGCTGAGGCAGCCAGATTGCTTGAGCATAGGAGTTCCAGATCAGTGTGGGCAAACAGTAAGGGCCAGCTTAAAAAATAGATGGAGACTGAAGAATGCCATTGACATGAGAAAAGAGAAGAGAAAGGAAAGAGAGTTGAACAAAATCAGACAAATATTTGAACTCCGTAGGAACAAGGAAAGGGGATGATACTAGAACCTTTGCAGTTAAGTTCTAGTCTCCTGCTATCCTGACAGCACAAGGCACATTAATTAAAATCTAGATAGAAAAGTTAGAAAAATGAGACTTAGAGAAGAAGCTGAGCTTTGGGCCTGATCAGTGCTGCTCTGGGCAGCAAAGAGAAAGACCCAGAACTTGCCACACTATTCAGTACATCAGGAGTAATGAATGTAACAGGTCACTCAGAGGGCAGGGTTTTGTACATCCTAGAATGGTTTTATGGTTTAAAAAATCCTCAGTAACTCAATGTAGATATCTCTTCTGTCTGGTCTGGTTTTTGTCCAACCAAGTTTTCTTTGGTAGGATGAGAATCATTATTTGCATTGGAAAAGTGAAGGTAAATAAGCCCACTAGAAAAAAAACTTTCTGTTTGATTGGGCTCATAATCCCAGGGAGACGTCTCAGTGTATGGCAGTTCTAGAGGATTAGTGCCGAGAGGATTAGGGTGGTTGGCTTGGCCCTACATCTGCGCATGTGGCAGTGACAACCCCTCTCAGGTGCTCTGCAGTACTTGGAGCACACTGCCAGGCTGCCTTGATTCATTGTTTAAATAAGATGTAAGGAAGTGTCAGTGTGCTACGCTTTGACTTTTTAAATTACAAGAATCTTTAATAAACAATCAGCCAGCCTTTCCTTACATGGAAGTACAGCTGTAAATGGGAAATAGGAGTCCTATCCAGTCAAATTAAAGACCTGGTAAACCCAAGTAGCACAGGATGCTACGATATTTCAAATATATGACATTTAAATCCTAATATCTCTTCCTTGTGACAAAATGTTAAAGGCAATAGATTGTCACAACATGAATCCATTCTCATGACAATAGATGTAATGAGATTGTCAGAAGCACAAACCTAACTGTGATTCAGTCTGGAGGTTGTAATCTAATTTGGTCCTGCCCAAGAGCTAGGAAGCATGTTCCATTGCTGAATACTACTTTTAAATTGTAATGTGTGGTTATTTCTTTCCTCTAAGCAAGACTCTTTTTACTGAGATGTTGAATTTAACCTCCCACATTCTCCCAGCAATTGCATGTTTTCCTATTTGGTTTTTCAAATACTAGAACACTTAAAAGTTCAAGGTCAGCTGTTCTTATGATATGGATCATATCTTCTCTCATCCCTCACCCCTGTCTCTTAACATGACAAAATCTATGGTTTCTAATGTATTTAGTAAACATGTTTTCTTCTCACAGCCAGCAATACAGGAATGCACCGGCGGCAAATCACGGACCTTTTAGACCAGAGCATTCGAGTCCATTCCCAGTGCTTCGTCATCACTTCCGACAACCGCTACATCCTTGTCTGTGGATTCTGGGATAAGAGTTTCCGCGTCTATTCTACAGACACAGGTGACTTCATCACCTTCATCAGTGAGCTCAGGATTAGTAGCATTGCAAGACATAGAAGGCTACCTCATCTTCTTCCCAAAACTACAAAACCCTAAAATTTGTAAAACAGGATAAAAGGACAGTTTTTCCCTTTTGAGAAATAATGCTAGGTAGTCTACTGTTGGTTAGTATCAGCCTATTTTTAAGAGGTAGCTTTTAATAGCAGGTTTGTGTCCCAAGTGTGTATTTAAAGGGTGATTCATTTTGAAGGCCAAGCCTGCTATATAAAAACCACACATATGTGCATATGCATAATCCAAATGTTAGTACACATACGTAGAGGTGTATTTTCCACTTTTATATTATTTAAAGAGTTTTCTTTCTTACTGGGAAAACCCATCAAGTATCTCTTTGGAATAGATATCTTGCTTCTATCCAGTTCTGCTGAAACCCACAGCATCACGAAGAAAAGTAGCTGACTACTGGTTTTATGCGTGACAGCAGCTCTTATTAAAATATAAAACCTCAGGTCTGTGTATACATTTGCATGCCTTTCCCTAAGGATAGACTCTGTATTATTCCAGGAGCTATAGTCCAGGAAATGTTTATACATTTAAACTGTTAGAATAAACTCACAGTAAATATGCAATTAAATATCTAAGATAAGTAAAATTAGATGCTAATACTTTAGTACTCATCAGTATATTCTCTGGAAGTAGGTGGTGTTTGATTCATTTTGTGTTTGATGCTGGGGTTGAACCCAGGGCCTCCTGCACACTGACAAGCAACGTGCTCTGCCACTGAGCTGCACCCACCCTGAAAGCAGACAGAGTGAAATAGAACCTGCTCTGGAATAGGAAACCATTTACTGAAATTCCTAGTTAATTAAATGCTTTATAGTAAATAATCATTCAGTCTCTGGAACACTCTTTGTAAAGTGTCAGAGTTCATGCTCCTGTCTTAGTAAGTTCAGTGTATCAGATACAGCTTCCTTGAGGTCTTAGTGTGTTCTTTGCTCTTCTTTAATGTGGCAAGAGCAGGAAGAACAGAGTGAACCTGAGAGGCGGCTCTTAGGCGTGGTCCTTTCTGTTAAGCTTTATGGGAGGGCACATCAACTTACCACTTGCATTATTATTCTGTATGTCTTAGAAAAGCAGTCATCCTTCGGTTGGGCACTAGCTGTTTAAGTCCATGCAGGGAATTATTGTTGAAGCTAAAATACCTCTAACAGTCTCTAGATATGCATGGGGATTGATAAACTTTCCTAAAATATGTGCTTTTAGAATGAATTTTCTTCTGGTTCAGTAATAACAATATTAGCAGGATTTGACCTCAAATTGTGTTCTCCTTCTGCCCTAGCTTTCAGGTTAAAGCTGTTACATCCTCTCACAAGATTTTCTTAAATATTCTTTGTGCTACTTGTTAGTGTTTATATTTAAATTTTCACAGTAAAATTCGTTCTTCTTGTCTTTGAGTGACCAGTTTTGACAGGGTGGAGAGTTAAGTAAGCACCTGATACCCAAGGGCAGAACAGCCCCACCCGCAACCCCCCAGGCCAGCGCCTCCCACGCGCTCCCGCTGCAGCAACCACGGGCCTATCCACTTCTGTTACATTCATCTTTTCTAGAAGGTCATGTAAGAAAAATGCTAAATCACATCAATCTTTGATTTTGGCCTTTGAGTTTTTAAAATTTTCATTGATATTGTCTGTTTTTAAGATGTTCAATATTATTATATATAAAATAAAGCTAGCTTCACTTTTTTTTTTTTTTTTTTGAGACAGGGTCTCACTTAGTAGTTCAGGCTGGCTCTGAGCTCACTATGTAGCCCGGGCAAGCCTTGAACTAAGCAATCCTCCTGTCTCTGCCTCCCGAGTGCTGGGATTACAGGCATGACCACCACGCCTGGCACTGTGGTATGCGGTGTTGATTGCTGGTGGGTGTGAGTCTCCATGCCCAGCATTGTATGTGGTTACTGGGGATCGAACTCAAGACCTTGCACTTGCGAGGCAGGCGCCAGAACCACTGAGCTAACCCTCCGACCCTAGCTTCACTTTTTTTTTATCGAATTCTTTATTGGTATATTTTATATACCGCTCACAATCTCACTTGACCTTGGGGAATTTGTGCCAGTATATGACATGAGTTAATTCTCATTTTTACCCACATCCCTACCCACCCCACAACCCCCTACCCCCTATATACCTGTTCTTTCTTATTCTTTCTAAATCATATTTATTCCTTCCCCTCATTACTTTCCCCTACCACATTCCCTTTGAATATTTCCTATTTCACAAAATCTGTCATACATTCTGGAACTCATTTACATCTACAGGTTCTCATAACAGAGAAAAGATACAGTATTTACATAAATAAATAAATAGCTTCACTTTTGTATAATGCTAATAACCAGAGTAATACCTATATCTTCAGGGGTGTTTGTTTGTTTTAAATGTACAGAATTCTTTCATACACAAGATAATTGTTTCAGCCTGGGTATCCCAGGAACCCTTATCTCCATTTTCCAAATGCTAAGACTGAGGTTTAAAGAAACTGAGTAAATGTTGAAATATTCATGGTTACGGTTGACAGAACTGGGCCTTGGACCTAGCTGTTCTTTACTTCAAATGTAGCTTCTCTGCCCTGATACAATACCATGTTGTCCCATACAGGTGTCACAATCCAACCATTTGTTAATTTGGAAAACACTACAGTTTGTAACACGACATTCCATTAAATTTAAATTAGATATCATTTCTTCCCTTCTTTCCCCCTATCTTCTAATACAGTGTTTTAAAAAAAAATCTGTGTTTATAAAACATTTTCATAAGGAATAGCCTCCTTCTAAAATTCATTTCCATGGAACCAACTTAACTTGTAGGACAAAAATATTTACACTTGGGCCAGAGATTTAGCTCAGTGGTTCCAGTGCCTGCCTCGAAAGCACAAGGTCCTGGGTTCGATCCTGGTAACCACATACAATGCTGGGCATGGAGACTCACGCCCACCAGCAATCAATACCCCCTACCACAGTGCCAGGCATGGTGGCTCATGCCTGTAATCCCAGCACTCAGGAGGCAGAGGCAGGAGTATTGCTGAGTTCCAGGCTTGGCTGGACTACATAGTGAGCTTAGGGCCAGCCTAAACTACAAAGTGAGACCCTGTCTCCAAAAAAAAAAAAAAATTACACTTGCCAGAAAACTTGTAAATAAAAAAAAAAAAAAACATAACAGTCCTAGAATCTTTCTCAGTGTCTTATATACAAACTTGGATGCTGGTTTTATTTAAAATAATTTGTTAGGATAAATATGTCTTTGTGTTTTTTTTATAGTAAGGGAAATTTTAAATATTTTTTTAGTTTAGAAATGTGAGCGGAAATTTTTATGATCAGTAACATGTAATTGCAAAGCTATCACAAGTGTTGAATTCAATTATATTTTAGCACACAAGCCAAAAAAATTCCGTCTCTTATTTGATGGGGAAGGGAGGGGTGTGATGTGGATTGTAACAGGAAATTCTTTAAACATAAATCATGTTTTCGGGGCACAACCAGAACAGCAGAGGCAACAATAAAACCTTCCCTCAGCAGTTGGAATTATTTTCAGGCCACATTTTAGATTCAGTAGTGCAGAGTTCTGAGCAGGAATTTTTTTATTTGTAGCACAGCTGTCAAATAAAACATTAACTAGAAAATTTGTTCTGTCAAAAAAGGGATATTCTAGTGCTTGTGGTAATATTTGATATTAGTGTGTGGAGAGGTAGACTGGTATTAAAGGAAACAAAAACTAAAGGTTGAGGAACACTTATGAGATTATCAGAAAATAATTTACCAAAAAGAGCAGCAGGTATTTATATGCTGTGATTTATTTAGGAGGAGTGAAACTCAGCCTCGTAGCAATAGCAAAGATGGCTGAGGAAGGCTCCGGGACAGGAAAAAGGAAAGTAAAAAAGAACGTTTTCCAGGGTTGAGCCCAAAGTACAAATTGTTTTACAGTGTAAAACTCCTTCCCTTCTTCATTTAAATATTCCAACACCAGACTAAAGTTATTCTGCCTTATGTCACAGATCCTATCATGTTCTTTTCTTGCATAATACTTATCACTATTAATAAATACCTGTTGGCATCACTTGTTCCCCATCTCTCCGCCCCACCAGCTGGTAAATCCTCTAAAGGCAGTGCCATGTCTATTTACCACTGTGCCCTTGTGAAAAAATGTGATGCTTGGCACTTAGTAGATGCTCAGTAAACATTTGTTGAATGAACAACAATTTTGATGACTTTTTGATCAAAAATTAAAATAATAGAAAATTCTAGTTGAAAGACCATCCTGACTGAGTATACATTTTCCTCACGCTGACCCCAGGGAAACAGCAGTGACCCAACTAGAAAGAATTAATGTGAGAACCCTGGAAATTTCCCTCTGCTTTTCACATGTACTTCGCACATGCAGGCTCTGGGAATGGAGCACGTGGCCGTGAGCAGCTGAGCGCCCGGGGCGCCGGCTTCGTCCGAGCTCCCGTCTCAGGTTCCGTGTGTCCCCTGCTGCCCTGCAGCCCGCAGCTGCTGCCTCCGGACCCGGAGCGAGCCTGTCCCTGAGGAGCTGTCTCAGTCCCTCGCGGTGCACGCGCTCTGAGCGTGGAGGTGCGGGCTCACCGTGGCTCGCTGCTCACACTCTCACCGACCGTGACCGGGCGTGACTTGGCCAGGTCCTGTCAGCAGGCAGCACATACTGACGTAACCTGCGGTTTTCTAATCATGCTGCATACATTCACCTAACTTGTCTTTTTTCTCACATATCGTCTCACATCTTTCAACCAACATAAAACCTGCCTCTAATCTATATCCATTTTTCCTCCATTCTTTTCCACTCGGAAATGATGAAAATTACCGTATTTTTCATATTTAATTTGCTTTTTAAACTTATTTATTCTACAAAATCTTGAATTCTTTTTTTTTTTTTTTTTGAGACAGGGTCTCGCTTTGTAGTTCAGGCTGGCCCTGAGCTCACTATGGTGCCCAGGTAAGCTGCCGCGAACTCAGCAATCCTCCTGTCTCTGCCTCCCGAGTGCTGGGATGACAGGCGTGAGCCACCACGCCCAGCATTGTCGTTTGCGGTGTTGATTGTTGGTGGGCGTGTCTCCACGCCCAGCATTATATGTGGTTACCGGGGATTGAACTCAGGTCCTTGCACTTGTGAGGCAGGCACCGGAACCACTGATCTAACCCTCTGGCCCAAAATCTTGAATTCTTAAAATATTCTCTCGATGTAACCTAATTTTGTAGGTGCAATGTTTGGATGTCATTTTAAAAGGCTGAAGAAATTCTGAAGAGATCATTTCGAACATTTAGCGTTTAAAGCACCTTCCTTCACTGAAGTCTTTGCTTCCCTTCTAGTCAGAGCAAAAGGGTACTTTCATAGTGCTATGTTTCGAGATGTAAATAATCTGATTCTAAAGTAAGTAGGAGGAAGCCGTGTTACCAGGCCTCGAGAGTAAAGCTGTGCCCTTTTGACTTCCTACCTGGTGCAGAGAGGTAGGAAAAGAGCACTCCGAAGCTTTCTAGGCATGTTAATTGCCTGTTCAGCTTACTCTTTTGGTTGAATTCACGCATTATAATCCTAAAGCTCCACTGAAACACTTACAGAAACATCGTGCTGAATATTAAGGGTAAACATCCCCAGACTTTCATGTGTGATGCTATAGATGTTAGGAAATGTGGCCAGAGCTAACTCTCCTGCCACAGACCTTGAATTGTTTAGACAAGTTCCTGTGAATGATCACCACAGCCAGTGGCCTTTTCTCTGATACCTTCTTGTAGACAACTCTTCCTGTGTTTGAGGCCCTTGATATATATAGTGAGATGACCGGGTTTCTCGCCACTGTCCCCAGGCATTATCGTTACAGTTCTATAATCTTGATTTTGCCATCACACCAAAGGGATTTCTATGATTCAGATGATTAAAACAGTGGAAGAATGACTTGGCTCAAAATGAAATCACAGTAGATCAGTCTTTTCGTCAAAAATTGGACTATGTAATCCTAGTTTGAAAAAGTAGTGATTTTTTTTTTAAAAAAGCAGAAATACATTAAATCTTCACTAATTAAGATTAGTCTGTATTAGTGAAATTTGAGTTACAGGGTGCTCTTATGGAAAGGTAGCTACGTTTATTTTGAATCAAGCAGAGTAACTCAAGAAAATATTAAAATAGTTCCACTAAGGGTTCTCTTGGGCCTGCTTTAACAAGTAAACCGTGTTCTTTTGTAATTTATAGTAACCACACAGAAGTCCTCAAATACTATATATTGAGATAGTTTTAACATATGCCTTTCAAAAATGTCAGTATTCAACAGTAAAGGTTTAGTGCTGGATCAGCTCAAATCGTTAAATCTGAAATATCAGAATGAGTTAATATAGCATTGTGGTCTTCCAAGTTACCTTTTCACTAGAATTTTGTTGTTTCTGTTGTTGTTTTTAGTAGAAATTTTGAGGAAAACTATTTTTGTATTTCAGGGAAATTGATCCAAGTGGTATTTGGTCACTGGGACGTCGTCACTTGCCTCACTCGTTCTGAGTCCTACATTGGGGGAAATTGCTACATTCTCTCAGGGTCACGTGATGCAACCCTTCTGCTGTGGTACTGGAATGGAAAAAGCAGCGGGATTGGAGATAACCCAGGCAGTAAGTACACTTCTGCTGCAATTGCAGACTCAAATGTTGCTTGTAGGTCACCTTTTCATTATGGTGAGTGAAGCTATCAAGTATTTCTAATTTCTTATTTGTACTTTGAGAAACATCTAAATAACCTTGTTGATAAAATAATTTTATGGTTATGGATAACTAAGATATGTGAAATTTTTTGTGTGGTAAAGTTCTTTGTAAGATCCCAAAATGCTGACTTTTCATTGGAAATGGCTGTTGCCAAATGAAAAAGAGGTGTTTTATTCATGAACAATAAGATATAAAAGAACAATCATATATTATCTTGTTTATTGAATTCATATTTTAAAACAGCAAAATAAAAATTATAATTTCATGGAAATCTACCAGTCTTTATAAAATTATGCTTTAATTTACATATTAAAAGATAAAGCAGGTCATAAAGGCCAATATGGAATATTCAAATTGGCTCTTAGTTTTTCAGATGGGAGATGAAAATGTTCACCAACAGCCTTAAACATCTTTATGGAACTGTGTTAAAGGCAGTAAAACAAAAAATGTGTAACCATTTAAAATTGTAATTCACAGAAGGCAAAAGAAGGAAGCAGCTACCATTAAAACCAATCGCACACAGCTGCAGAAAAGAAATGGCTTTAGAAAAACACATTAAGAAGTAGGAAAAAACAATTAAAGGGACCACCTGAAAAATGAGAATTTAATTAAAATGATTATGACAACAGTGAAGAGTTACCGCAAAAATAGCTTAAGATTTTTACTTCATAAGGTAGAGCATTTTAACTGCTCTTAAATATTTACAGTTCCTTAATTGAAGCCAGTCACAAGGTTAGGGAAGGATCATTGTTCTTCTGATTACTTCACCTGAATACTGTGGTACTTCTTTCTGTCACTCAGCCCCAGGTCACTAAACAGCAGGAATACGTGCAAGCCCATCTTATTTTAGACTGTCTCCTCAAAGCTATGCCTAATGGCTAACATTTGTATGAAAGTGAAACCTTTATTTAAAAAAG
This sequence comes from Thryonomys swinderianus, assembly GCA_004025085.1. NCBI lineage: Eukaryota > Metazoa > Chordata > Mammalia > Rodentia > Thryonomyidae > Thryonomys > Thryonomys swinderianus. Next base: position 28,260 of record PVIC010008592.1, read on the forward strand.
TAGTCCAATGCCAGTAGTGTTTTTTAAGATATGCAAAGTGTTTTTCAAGAGTTATTATATACAGTATAGATTTTGGAGTGGTAGGTAAATACATCTTTTATTCCATTAACTGTATGTGTTTACAGTATGTGCATATATTCTTTTATCAAAACAGGCATAATGCCTATCTGGGTAGAATAGGAAAAATAATTTGAAGGCTGTGACGCTGTGGGCCTGCAGTCTGTGTGATCACATCAAACTGTTGTGTGTGTGTGCATTTGGTGGAGAGTGTTTCGTGCATTTCACATATTTATACACATCTCTCCATATATAATTACAATAGAAAATTTAAAGATATAAATTTTAAGAATTTTATTTTCACATTCTTTGGAAAGTACCTCATCTTTATTGCAGACACTAACATTCTTAGTTCTTATTCTTTTATGGCTTCTTAGGTTGGGTGACTACTTTCAATTTCTTCTTTTCTTGTTTCTGTAAAGCCAGTTATGAGATTCACTAAATTATTTAAATGAACTTGGATTCAACACAGATAGTAAATCTACCATTTTGTTATTTATCTCAAAATATTTAAGGAGAATGATTCCTTACCTTAAAATAATGTAGGTTGCTTTGTACCTATATAGTAATCAAAACACATTCACACACATGTGTGCGAAGGTATTTGGTTTTTTTAACTCATGTGACTTCATCAGCATTCTAAATTTTATACAGTTGCGTGTGTATTCCCAGAGCTGGCCAAAACTTAATAGTTTATCCTTGTGTGTAATTTGTGTTGCATTTCAGAAATTTAACTATGCTTTAAATTAAAAGTGTTCAGCTTTTCACAGGAAAGAGTATTATATCTATAAACATATATTTAAATATAGCTTATATATTTGAGTACCTTATAAATTGCTCTAGAGATGATTTTTACATGCATTTATTTCCTTAAAAAAATATCAAGTAAGAGTGACCAAGTGCAAAGCATTGTAGGATAAGAAAAATCTAAGTTCTCAGCCTCGTATTGTTCTTCTCTGGTGCCATAAAATGAGAGGAGCACCAAGAGCTAGCTTAAGGTGTTACCACAAGCAGGGTTGCCCAGCTCAGATAAATCAGCTCACGGGCATTGTCCTGTTGGTCTTAGAGTACATACTAGACTGTTGCGTTTTTCACGAATCACTTCATGTGTGACCCGTTATCATCTGTAGTATGGTGGGCATTAACTCCTCACAACACTGGTAATGAAGAGAAAAAGTAAAAGAATAACAGCACATTTAATACAATCTTTAGAAAATTGTAATGTATCTTGACGGAATTAAATTACCTTTCTCAAAGTGAACCTTGAACTTTCTGGCCATTTTATAACATTTGATGTCCCAATTTAATTTTGTTTTAGCTTTGAAGGATGAATCTGGGAGAAAGACAAATAAGCACTTTTTCCTATTATGAGAATTTATATACATTAGAATAGAAAAATGAAAAATTCGATCAGTGTGAGCTTTTGGAGAGAAAACAATGTACAAAAACAAAGATGTTTTTCCTGCATGTAAACGGTTTGCGGCATCCACGGAGCTGGTTCGGATTCCCGAGCTCTGCCTCGCGGAGGGCTGCACCACGCAGGCGCTGCGGCCGAGCTGTCCGTGAGGCTTCCGGGCTGTGCTCGTTCTCACGCTGTAGCTCTCAGGTGCGATGGAGATGACCTTTGCGCAGCGCCTGGGCTTTCGCAGCTGCTGGATGGCCTGTAAATGCACATGCTGCCTCTACTTTAGGTTTTGATTTTAGATTTTTCTTTCGTGAATGGAAAATAAGTAAATGAAAAAATCCTAGGCTATTGCTTTTGTGCATTTTATAGATCTCGCTACACTATGTAGTTGTTTTCTGTTTAAACCCCGTGAGAATAGCTAGTAATTGTGTTTGCTGGAGTCTTAGGCTGTATGTCCTATTTTCTCCATATCTGATGTTGGTGCTGTACATTAAGTTGATAGCTATAGAACTGTTATTAAGAATATGCTGCCCTACATTAATACATACACTCAGGCAAAATCTAGCTAATTGAAATTCTGTAAAACTTACAAATAGTATAATCTGGGTTTTTTTTTAAAAGACAAGTTTTATGAACCCTGCCTAGACCACATAGAAAAAGGCTTGAATTTCTGCATCCCAGACAGTTTTTCATCTTTCACTCCTTTGTCTTGGGATTATTATCTGCTTTGGAATGCAGTTTTCTCAGTGAGCAAACTTAAAAGTAGAATTCCATTTAGTTCTGGATTTTTAAGCTAACATTAACTGATATAATTTCAATAAAAGATGATCTCTACATGGAGGCACAACACCTCTCGTTTCCTGGGACCCTTTGTGATTTAGGGCAAAACAGTGTTTTGCCTTCAGAATAATGCTGTCCAGAGTGCACATTTCCAGATTCTGGAGAAAATGTGTCCTGATACATTGGGAAGGCATTTTGGCACAATTTTAGTGAGATAAGCAAGATGAAAATATATAAACTAGTTGTTAGTTATTGGTTATTTTATATTAATAAAAAGTAAACTTGAATTTTTAAAATTAAATGCTTCTTAGACATTTTTAGGTATTGGAGTAATGTTTTTAAAGCCAGAGTTGATTAGCTTTCCAAGCAAATGGTTGCTGACGGTGAGGTGTTGCATAGATTTGTGTGTGTAGTATTTCAGTAAAGTAGTTTTCCGTTCTTGCATTCTGGTTTTGATTTGATTGAAAGGTGGCATATTTTTCCTCTTGGCAATCAGACATGCTAACCTATGTCAGCTTTCTCCTTTATGAGAACGGCGTCTCCTGAAGAAAACTAAGTTGTTTTTTTTTTTATAACAAGATTCTGTTCTTTAAGAGCATTTCAGCACCGTTAATTAGAAAGAAGGTTTTATTAACCATGAGGCTAGCACTAACAGACCACAGAGCTGTTTTTTAAAGTACTGTATGCCATGGCTGCCCTGTTTTTTCTCTGTCTAAAACTTCATTTTGTTATACTCTCATCAATCACTTAAGTCATTACCGTAAATCCTACTGTTGTTAATTTTACTGGTATCACCCTAATGAGACATTCCTGCTATAATTAAAAATGAATTCTAACTTTAAGGCATTCTAAATTTTTTTTTAATGAATTTAGAATGATCTTGCCATATGACTATAAATATCACGGATACACACATACACTACTCATCAAGTCTGTGAGAAAAGTAGTATCATAATATATCCAGGTGTGAATTATTTACTGGTCGCCTCTGCACATGTGCTTATGCATATGTATATTTTTGTGCACATATTTAAGAATTATGTCCTTTTTATCATAAAGCCAAGTATGTTTTACTGAAGCTACTGACAAATCCTTATTCTTTGTCTTGCCAAAATATAGGTGGATGCAACACAAATATCATTCCTTTCTAGAAGTAGGTGGCTTAGAGCACCATCTGCTGGATATGTCAGGGGACTTAGCATGGGAAATAGGAAGATTAGGGCTTGGAAACTCAGGTGTATTTTGTTTTTAATTGCCTGTGATATATTATTTATGTATCACACATGCCAAGATTTGTACATATGTGTTAGCCATATATATATTTCTAAGAATAAATCACTTTGATCTTTCTTTTATCTCTATTCTACCCTGGATTTGGAGCTTTATAATAAGTAAGGGAATATGCCTAATTACACAAAACACCGTAATTTCTCATGAGAAAAACTGATATTGATTGCAGGTCTTTAATAAACTGAAACTGGAGAATATTGTTCAGGGGGTATTTTAAATTTAGATTCTTTGTGTTCAGATTTTGCATTTGAAAGCAATGCTTGAGATAAGTAGTATGTTTATACCTGGGATGTGACTCTGGATCTGACTCTTTGCCAGAGGCATGAGTGCTTGTATGTATCTCACCCGAAGCTTCCCTTTGGACTTCTTTGTGGAGTGTGTCATGCACTAAGACTACCCTGTGTTTTTCTTCTTTTGGAGAATTCATCGAGCAGTGTTTTGAAGCAGTATGTTGGCAGTGTTGAAGTTCGGGTGACATTAAAAGTTTGTCTATGAAATTCTCCAGAAGGTCTAGGATGTTTAGTGCTCCATGATGTAATGCAGGCCCTCAAGTTCCAGCAAAACAACTCTGTATTTACTGCTTGTAACTAATAGTAGATGTGGTAAAAGGAATTATATTCATATGGCAAATGAATACAACCTTAATGTGCACCATATGCAGAGTGGGGGGTGATGTGTCAATATATCACATTTATTTACCTTGTTTGGTTGTAGAGAGGAATGACTATACCATTCCGCCTGTAGGCAATATCCATTTAAATATGAGACAGAAGAACTGATGATTTATGTCCTCAAATTGAAACTGAATATCTTCATATGCAGACCTTAATATGCCATACCAAAGAAAGTTGTCTGATACTTTACACTCAGAAGTTTAAATTTCAAACAGTTGCTGGAATTAATCTATGAAGGTACAGATTCCCTCTTAAGTGTCACTGTGTAGGCTCTCAAGGAAATCGTGGGACTTGTTTTTTTTTTTTTTTTTTTCATTTCAGAGGCTGAAAATAACAAAATGTAAGCTCTGTCCTCTCCCTTTAATCTACAAGGATTGTTGTGCTAATTTTTACCTACTAATTTTTCTCACATTCAGATTTTGAATTTGAAATGTTTCTGGAGAGGAACAACATTACTTAGAATTCTTTCTTTCGTGGCTTAATACTACATGATTATTGAGCTTTTTAGCTTTCATTCTCTTAGCTGCAACTCTACATAACTAGGAGATTCTTTATTTCCTTGGGGTTAGGTCAAGATGTCTTTAATAGATGTAAAAATCTTTCATAGTTTTCACAGCTCCCAGATCTCTACACCAGACCTGTAAGAGCTTGCCCAAGGGAGGTCACCTGGCTGGTGGGTGCTGGCGTGTAGGTATATTTTCTTTCCTTTTTGTTGTCGGTGCTGGGGATCAGACCTGGGGCCGTGCTCAGGCTAAGCATGTGCTGTCACCGCAGTACACTCCTAGCCACGAGGGTGTTGTAGTTTTAAAGTGTCATCATATATACAACTGGAAGCACATACTCATGTGAATTCGATATTTAAAGTAGTTCTAGAGGATGATTCCAGTACCTTAAGTTTTTATACTATACAGAACATGAGAAATGTCATAAACCAAGAGCCTACAATCTTAAGCCAGTGTTACCTTAAGTTCATTAATAATATTAACATTAGTAAGAGAAAGTCACACCCTAAATATAGCTATGGCAGTCCTCTGCATTCTGGGGGCACAAGCATATTAGCATATTTTCACCCAATGACTGTGATGAATGGAGAGCTGAGGAAAGGAGAGGTTCATAGAGACTGAAGGACTGGAACAGATTTCAAATAGTTTTTCTCTACATAATTAAAATATAGTCTAATCCCACTGAAAAAACAGGAAGCTAATGGAAAGGTCTAAGAAACACTTAACAGCTAGGCCCATTTCCCCTTCGGCAAAGCCATTTCCTTTTTTGATTTACCATTATGGTGAGCCACATGAGAAAGCCCAGCATTCAGTCTTCACAACGTTTTGTAGGAATCAGCTGTAATTAAAATGGAACAAAAGCCACATGCAAAATAGAAGATCCTTTCCTTAAAAATATCTGGCATATCATATAATATTTAGATTTTTGTTGTTTTAAATTTGTATATTCTTTAGAACTTTAATATGGATTTAGTTTTTTTTTTTAATCTATAAAGAATGGGGATACAGCTCAATACCTACCTAGCATGCATGAGGGCCAGACTTCCATCTAAGCACCATCAAAATAAAGGAAACATTTAATTTCAAAATGAGTTCTCCATTAAACTTTTTATTTTATGAAGCCTAAGAAAACCAGCTTTCACATTTTAATTTACTTTTTTAGTAGATCAGATGATAGTAGATTTTACTAAGGTAAAAAAATACGTTTTTATTTAGGGATGTTTGTTAATCTTAAATATGTTTTTGCATTTAAAGCAGTTACAGTAAGTAGTTTGTACATCAGTTGTGTTTTAGGCCTTAAAGTCTGTAGGCATTTATAATTCTCATGGCTTCAGTAAATAAACTCAGTACAGAATTGGATCCAGTGACCATCTGACTTCTGTGTCGATCCCCTGCTACTAACCTGCCTCTCCTGTCGTCCTCACCAGTGATCACTTACAGTCATGTCACTTGCAGATAAAAGGCCAGCTCTATTCTTTCCCTTATTTCTGTGGTGCATGGCACCCAGTACACATTAAGTGCTGTCAAATCAATGAAAGTGTGAAGGAAGAGGCGGGAACAAGTGGGCTGTGTTAATTTGTGGTCCACAGGTCACCTAATCTGAGTATGATTAGGAAGAAATAATTTAGTTTTTATGAAACTAAGACTGGGAAAATATTGAGTCCACTTCATAGATCCTGTTAGGACTTGTGTGGAGATGTCCCCTCAAGTCTCAAGCAATTGTTGGTGGGGCTTTTCTGAGGTGTCTGAATCCAGGATACGTGACCAAGTCCTGGGGCGAGGCCCGAAGGCACTAGGATTGAGGGGGTGGGTGCCAAGGCCCTAAGGGGTCAAAGGGGCAGGGAGGTGCTGTTAAGGACCCTGGTTGCTCTGCTGCCCTGTGGGCACCGTGAACTGTTTCCTGTCTGCCGTGTGCCCCTCTGCCTTGGCCCAGATGATTGTGCACTGAAACCTCTCCAGACCGAGCCAAGTAAACCCCTTTCCTTTTCCCTGGGGGTTGGTATTTTGTCTCCACAACGAGAGCAGAGTAACTAAGATGTTACTGGAGAGAGGATGACTTATGAATTGAGGGGACTAACTCTACTGATAGCAAATGAGAACTTTACAGTACATTTTAAAGTGATTGAATTTTCATAAGACTGAGATGATGCCAGAAATACTGTTTTATTAATGTTTTAACAAGCATCTAAAAGTTTGTCAAAAATATATGTGTAGTCTATTTTTTACCTGTATTATTAACCCCTTTTGCCCTAAATGGAGATATGTGTTAAGAAATACATTTTTATTGGATATTTATAAACAGTGTACTAGAGAAATTACTGTTTCCTTCCAGGTATAAAATTTAAGTAGTTCAGGGTCCATTTGATGGAGAAACATTAACATCATGAGAGTGCCAAAGAAAAACACCTAATAAAAACGTTTGCTATTCTCTCCAATGGTGTTAAAGTAATTTAGGTAATATTTTAAAACACAGGCTCTGTACAAATAGTACAAAGATACTCTAGAGCTCTTGCCCTGTTAAATGCAAGCTGGGCTGTTACAACAGTATAAGTTATTAGTGATATTCACTAGTATGTGCTAAGGAAAGCACATCTTTAAAACCTGGTGTGTCCTGGCATTCAGGGAAGGATTTAGGTGTCTTTAATCTCACTGACTGGTTCATCTTCCTCTAAGCCATCCGTAAAGATGCACAGAGCACCCTTTTCAGCCTTTGGTCAGGATTCGCATCAGTGGTCATAAACCTGCTCTCTGGACAAAGACGATTTCCTTTGAAGTAATTGCTCAAGCTTTTCAAAGCATCCAGAAGTCTGTCCTCTTTCTCTTTTTACTTTCTTTTAAGAGTATGAAGTATAGCTTCTTAAACCAGCAACAAGGTACATTTTTCTCTCAGCATTATTGAAAAGCATGATTTTCAAGCAGTAAGACTTTTAAAAGTTCTTAGGGAAGCCTGTTCTGCTTCATGAAGTAGCTTTTGTTAGATCCTCCTAACCCAGCAAGCAAAGGTAAAGGCTATTTGTATCCATTAACTATTAAACTCATAATCAAAAGAATCAGCCTGAATTTTTCTGAACTCTTCCCTCTCCTCCTCTTCATCGGGCTTAAAGACTGCAGTGAGAGGTGCTTGATAGTTTTGGAGTCTCTGAAAGTAGTAAATGGCCAGAATCATCTTCTTTGTGCTGTTTGTTCCTGCCAAGTGATGGATTACCCTATGGTCTGCCAAGTGATGGGAAAAGCTGGGTGTCTTCCCTTTCTGTGAGCTGTTGTCTCGTGGGCCCTGCTGCGGTCCAGGTCATCAGGCTAAGTGGGTAAGCTCACCCATGAGCCTCGAGGAAGCCAGTGTTCTGCCTCCACTGTCGTCTCTCCCCAACATTTTTTTTAAATTTACATCCTATATCATAGAATTAACATATTCTACAGTGAAATTTTAATATTTAAAGCTCTTGATTTATTGGAACTTAGAAAAACCCAACAGGTCCCTCTTTTGAATATACTTTTTTGACAAGGAAATAATGTACAGAATGTTCATTCTGTACAACAGACAGGAAATGGAGTGTAAAGTTGAGTGTATTCTCTGGAGTGAGTGATCTCTTGGCTGCTGCTGTTGAATGAGGGCTTTGAGATACCAGGCAAGTTCAGTTCCTATAAATGCACTGGGCTGAGCACAGTCTCTCTGTTGGAAATCCAGTAAGTGTTTCTGAACCAGTTATCCAAGAAGAAGCAAAAAGAGCAAAAGTCTGCCCTTACGCATTTGGTTTGCACCCCCATTCTTCCTGAATCGTCTAACCTTTTCCTTGGATTAGACAACATTTTGCCCTACTTTGACCCAAAATCCTAGCACTGAACAGTTTATTATGTAGACATCAGGCCCCAGGAAAAAAGGGTGAGAGCAGAGTTTGCCTTCAGTTTCAGAATTATCTATGTGTTTTCTGACTTGCAGAGTGAAAATGATTGGTATAATTTGGGGTATTGGAAACTAATATTTTGTAAGTAAAACTTACTTATAAAAACTTAATTATGAGTTTACAAAAAAAGAATGCTTACATCTCATTCCACTTTGTAGGGCTAATGAGGGAGCTAATAATGGAGCTGCCTGAACTCGACTTTATAACCCTACAAAACTCTCAGTCCAGTGTTGCACCCTTACATTAGAGGAGGAAGTGCAGTCAACAGCACTCTGTTCTCTTCCTCCTCTGTGGTCCTGAGCAACGAATTTGAAATTTAGAGCACAGGAAGCGCTGTGAGCTCAGCCGTCTCCTCTGGGCCCCAGACCCATCCGCCCTGGTTCGCTTTGGGCCTAGTGGAGACTCTTTCCCTTTGCGTCAGTTCTGCAGCCCAGCAGCTCCGCTGAGGAGCTCTGAGGCGCTCAGCATCGCAACACAGACCTCGCCACTCACAAGATGGTCACGTGTGGAGACAAACAAAGAATAGTCACAAGAATGTATTCCTTAGCTCAGAGCAATTTTAATTGCTGATTTTAAAAAGCTGCCAGTAGATGTAGTTAAACATTAATTTCAGAAATAACATTGTATGCTATTTTGTGGAATTTAGAATTTCACAGGAAAAGAGGAAACCATAAATCATTAGCTTTTTAAAAGACAGCATATTCACTTCGAAGTCTTAGACGAAGATTCTTTTCTTAAAATTTTTTCCAAAGTTGTGGACTTAGAAAAAAACTACCTTTGTGACCAACTTTTTTGTTTTAGGAATGTTAAGTAAACTTTTTGACTAAAGTGATGTGTGCCCCAGAGTTTTAAACCTGGCATCAAAGGGAAGCAAACCGCTTTTGCTACTTCGCCCAGGCTGTCTTCAGCGTCTCCCTTTATCATGAAGCAGACAGGTGACCAGACTTCAGGCGCCTTTGGAAGCACCTCTGTTTAGCAAGGGCGCGGGGCCCAGGGAGACACAGCCCTGTGGTACACGCGCTGGACTGTCAGATACGCTGCTGGACCGGGCCCTCTGGCTGCGGGGCAGGCCTGGCACTTGGGAACCGAGCCCTTCCACAGGGCAGAGGTGTGCTTCTCCGCGGTCTCGGTGCGTTCAGCCAGAGCTGCCAAGCTCCCAGAGCAGGCAGCTTGCACAGAGTGGCGGAGAGCCCATCAGCCCACCTGCAGGCCCGGCGGCGGAGGCCGGCTCCCCGTTGCCAGCGGTGTTTACTCGCCCCTGAAGCGCAGGGGTCCTGACACGAGTCCCCGCCTCGGCCAGCCTTCTTTCTCCGGAGTAGACCACTGCTCAGGACAGCTGTGTCTGGGGTGTGGACGACAAGCGCTTTCCCACAGAGTCCCGCAGCTGGTGTGGTGCCCTCCCGTCTCGGCACACTGCCCTCTGGATTGAGTGTCATAGGTCAGAGCATGAAACCAGTCCCCATCGAGGGACTCAGCATGCTAACAGCAGCCCGCTCTGGTTTCGCTAATGAAGGTGCTTGTGTCTCTGTCCCCAGCACTGCAAGGGCAGAGGACTGGTTCAGACGAGTGCTCTTCAGGCTAAATGTGGAATCCACCTGATCTTGTGACTTGGTGTGATTCACGGCTATCTCGGGCACCTCTCTGTGTGTAGCCTCTCACGGTGCGTGCTCTTTTTGTTTAGACAGAGATGCAGGTTGACTTGTTCTGCCTGCCGGTGGACTTTTGAAACATCTCACATGACTTGACTCCTTCTCTGGTGACCCCTTCCCCAACCTCTTCTGCTAATCTTTAGTCAGTAGCAGAAGAGTCACACCCGAGGGCTTAGGTTTTCATCCTCTGTTCTTTGAATTAACTGTAGAAAAATGTACTCTGAAAGGTGTATGCATCAGGAAAATGCACAGTTTAGTAAGTAGGTACTTAAGGGAGGGACTGTTTTGGGCTAGCCTAAATCCTTGGTCAGATGTCTTTATAACAGCTTCAGCCCCCCCCCCAGGAAGATGGGGGGAGCTTATCTTTGAAATTAAATTAATTTTTATAGCATCCATCCATAATCTCCTAATGGGTGGATCGTTGTTTTGTTTTTTGGGGTTTTTTTTTTTTTGAGACAGGGTCTCGCTTTGTAGTTCAGGCTGGCCCTGAGCTCACTATGGTGCCCAGGCAAGCCTTAAACTCAGCAATCCTCCTGTCTCTGCCTCCCGAGTGCTGGGATGACAGGCGTGAGCCACCACGCCCGGCACTGTGGTATGTGGTATTGATGGCTGGTGGGCGTGAGTCACCACGCCCAGCGTTCTATGTGGTTACCGGGGATCGAACTCAGGACCTTGCACTTGCGAGGCAGGCACCGGAACCACTGAGTTAAATCTCCGGCCCTGTTTTTTTGTTTTTGAGACAGGGTCTTGCTTTGTAGTTCAGGCTGGCCCTGAGCTCACCATAGCACAGCAGGCCTGGAACTCAGCAAGGGAGGATCATTTTTTTGTCGTATTTGAAAAGCACTTGAGGCACTTTAGAAGGCAGCTCTTGTGTTCTCTCACTCCTCACTTTCAACCATTGCCTGGTAATCCCAAAGGATTCCTTGACGTTTAGCAACTTACAGTTCTCAAAATCAAATGGCAGCATAGAGCCTTCATCTAATCCTAAAATAGGACTTTGGACACATTCTGACACTGTGAGTTACAGGGTTAGGTGCGATGGAAACTAGGAGCAAGTTGCTGCTTAATCTACCTGATGCTGAACTGATGCCGTTTGCACTGTGTGCTGCAGGTGAAAGCACCGCGCCCCGGGCCATTCTGACCGGCCACGACTACGAAGTCACGTGTGCTGCTGTCTGCGCGGAGCTGGGCCTGGTGCTGAGTGGTTCTCAAGGTAAAACTGGGGCCTTCGTAAAACGTAGAATCGTCTTAGAGTCTTCTAAAGCCAGTTACCAAAGATACAGTTGCTTCCTTTTCTCTAAAACTTTAGCTTGTTATAGTGATCTTTAGCTGTACAGAGCCATTCAAATTTAAATTAGCTAAAATTAAATACCATTAAATTACTTCATGGCAGTAGTCATATTTCACGTGCTGAATATTCACATGTAGCTATTGGCTACGGTTTTGGACAGCAGAGATACAGAACATTTCCATTACTGTAGAAAATTAATGCTTCTAGGCACTGCTCTAGAGTTTAAGATGTTTACAAGCAGTAGCCCATTAATTTTCTCACTTCCGTGAGGCAGGAACAAGACACATCTTTGTGTATTTGTTTATTTTTCTGTCCTCTAACACCCAAACAGAAACTCTTGACCCTGTCTTTCAAATCTTAGGGCCTAGGTGGGGGCAGGGGCAGCAGAGGGCAGGGGAGAGGGGTGGGGCTGGTGTGCTTGGAGCTCTGCAGACCCGGGCCAGGCCTGCCGAGGGGCTTCCGGGGCTCCTTTAACAGTCAGCGTCTGATCTCGGGGGCAGAGCTGTCTCCGCTTCAGTGCCTCCTCCCTGGAATCATCCAGCCATCTGTCTGTCTCTTCTCTGAAAACAAAACAGCACCGTAAGCTCTCATGTCTTCCGGGCTTCTCTGGTGGGGAAGTGTAGACTGCTCGAGTCCCTTTATCTGTGTCTCCAACTATAATGGTCTAGCTATCAAGGCATATTAAATATTGAGAGGATTGTGTGAAAATTTTAGTTGGTCAGTGAAATAATACTGAGAGCAGAGCAAAAATTCTGTAATTCTATATTGGAGATTTTCTTTCCTGTTACTTTGCGTGCTCAGCCTCTACATGATCCAGGTGAGGCGTGCACGGTGAGCTCACTCGCTCTGGCCACGCTTGCTTTGCACACTGTAGGGCTGTAGAAGTCATCATGCCAGCGCAAACCAGGCCAGAGGATCTTGACCCATGGGAAATTTTATGTTTATTCCCTGGCCTCAGAGAATTATTACGTGTTTGTGTAAGAACATGAAAAAGAGCACCACATTTATGGAGAGCACGTAACTGGAAACGTAAGAATTACAGCGCTTTTTCCAGGCAGTCAGAGCAGTGCTCCTGGCCTGGTCCTCACACAGACCCGAAGGCCAGCATCCCCTCCAGGACTTCGGGCTGGGCCCTCCGCCTTCTAAGTCAGGACCAGCTCCCAACTGGGCATCTTTGTGCCTTCAGTGCCACGAAGGCCGCTCAAGCCCCCTTAGGTGAGGCTTCCTGGTGTCGCGGGTGCCCGGCGCCCTCCCTGGCTCACATCCTAAGCTCTGTGGGTCTCCTGTCTCAGCGCTGTGCCCAGCACAGGGGCAGCTGTTGCCTCTGCGGTCGTGTTGATCACTCAGTGTTTAACTGCCCTGCCGGAGGCCGGTGACACTGCAGAAGCGACGAGACTGCCTGTCGCGTTCGTGTTGGCAGGCACTGAGTGTGCATCCGCTCCTGAGTGGGCCGGGGAAAGCTGCGGCCACGCTCCCGAAGGCTGCTTTCAGGGGTCACGCCAGGGCTTCATGTGGCCGCGGGTGAATCCGCGCCGGGAGCAGCAGGCCGCAGCCCACCGCTACCCCGGGAGGACGCCATCACACAGAGGCCTTCGGCGCCTGGCAGGGCAGAGCCGGGGCTGCGCCGCGGTTCCTGTGCTCAGCTGGGGCTGCAGTGTGGACGCTGCTGCTTGTTTCGGGGACTCACTGTGCTGCCAAGGAAAAGTGGCAGAAGCGGCCCTGTGTGAACTATTCTGCGAGGTGAGGGGGGAGCCCCGGAGGAGTGCGGGCGGACGTCTGGGCCGCCCACCGGCTCCCTGCACAGGCCCCCAGTGGACAGGCGTGGTGTGCGACCTCCTCGAAAGCGTCCTGGGCCTGGAGCTTGGCCTGTTCTCCCTTCGCAGTTCTTCGGTTTGTCTTACCTCTCGGTATAGTGCCCTTCCTGCCTCTGAGGAGAGGTGAACTTGAATGTGTGTGGCTTGGAGCAGGGCCTATTCCCGTGGAAGGTGAGAGGTGGCAAACATGAGAGATGATAAAATAACCTATGTGCAAGGTGATGGAGTTTTTAAAGAGCTTTTGTGCAGTGCAGGGTGACATTATGGTTCTGACCGATCCGTGCTCAAGACATATCGCAGTGGTAACCCAGCTGCCCGGGAGGCTGAGGCAGGAGAATCACAAGTTTGAGCCCAGGCTGGGCAGCTAAGCAGTGAGATTCTGCCTCAGAAAATCAAAGAGGATGTCATTCACTGTGAAGGCCCCGGTCCGTTCCTGGCACCCCCGCCTCACCACCACACACTGAGGACTCAGATCACATTTGCTCCTTTCATTTTTCCCGGGTGATGGGACTGAGGGCCTCTCGCCACGGGGTGGCGCTGCACAGTCAGTTCCTCCATGGCTAACTTTGCCTGTGGTCTCTGCCCGCTTCCCAGAGGGACCGTGCCTCATACATTCCATGAACGGCGACTTGCTAAGGACCTTGGAGGGCCCTGAAAACTGCCTGAAACCCAAACTCATCCAGGCTTCCAGAGAGGGCCACTGCGTCATCTTCTACGAGAATGGCCACTTCTGCACGTTCAGCGTGAACGGCAAGCTGCAGGCCAGCGCGGACGCGGACGACAGCATACGGGTGCGTACCCGGGCCTTCCCGCGCCCCTGCCCTGCTCGCCGTGCGGGGAAGCGGGAGGGGCTCCCACAGCACCCTCGGGCCCTTGACGCTGCAGGGAGCGTGCGTCCCGAGGGGCACCAGACGCCTGCGCTCTGACAGCGGAGCGGGAGCCGGCAGCCGGGAGGCCTGCGCCCTTCGCCCGAGGGGTCTGCTCCAGGGCCTGGGGGGCTGGTGGGGCTGTCGCAGGCAGCACTTTTTTTTTCTCCTTTTTTAAATCTAAGGACATCTGCCGCCCACTCTTGTTTTGAGTATCAAAGCTAAAGTAGCTCACACCTAAAATAGGCTCTTCTCAAAGGCTAACAGCCAGGTGACGAGGGCTCGTCACGCAGGCTTGGCTCGTTGGCAGGCGGCGGCCGGGCTGCCACACTCGTGCTCCGGTGCTGCCTCGGACGTGCTCGTGCTCGCCGGTGGTCCAGAGGCTGAAGGAAGGGTGGGCAGGTCCTGTGGGAGCTGCGTGTGAGGGCCGTGGCCGGCTCCCCAGTCCTCAGGGGAATGACTGGCGTGACTGGACAGCTGGGGACGCCGGCTGCGCTGGGATGAGCGTAGAAACACGAGCTAGCATCAGGAACCATCAAGGAACAAGAGCTCCAGGGCAGGCCAGCCCGGCCCCTCAGAGCCTGCTTGGTCCATCCCGCTGGGCTTGCGCAGAGGCACAACCCAGACACACACTCGGCTTTTATTTTTCCCTCCTTTCCCATAACACTTCACTTAAACCAAGTACACATCAGAGGGTTTTCCTTCCCTCTTTTCTTTACAGTCATAATGCTGATAATCTGTCACTGTGAGTTGTGATTATATTGCCAGGCACACTAATAAATCTGTAACCTGAAGTCCCTCGCGGAGCCCAGGCCTTTCTGTGGCACTCCTGTCAATCCCGCGGCTGGGCCTGGAGGCCGCAGGAGGTTCCTGTCTGCCCCGCGGCCATCCCTTGCTCCCTGTAATGTCTCCCCCGGATCCCCCGGCGCTCGCGCACTTCATCACACTAACCTGCAAGTGGCAACAGTGTCATTAAGTCACGCGGGCCTGAAATGAGCCACTAACCGGCCCTGGCTCTGGAGCCTGCTGCCTTCACAGGCCTCCAGCGGGGAAGCGAGGCAGGAGGCTGCCGGCCGGGAGCCCCAGCTCCGCCCTGAGCCCGGCAAGGAAGGGAGCTCCGAGCGAGTCAGTCGCCAGCCCCGGCCAGAAGGGAGTTTCTTTGAAGTACCGGGAGCCCTGCAGGCAGCCTGAGGAAGCTGCCTGCTGACCGGGCTTCCCACCTGTTGTATTGTTCAGATTGTTCCGTGGCATTTTGGCTAACGCCGTATCAGTGTGTCAGTGGGACAAGGTTTAGACATCTTAATGAACAACCTAAAGTGGGCAGCCTGTCCGGGAAGGGAGGATATTTACCACCCACACTTCCGCTCTTTTCTCTTCCCGGGGCTGCTGGAGGTCACGCTTGTCCCCTCCAGCTTGTGCCGCCCCGCGGGACCTGCTGAACCCCGGCCGCGCTCCTCCTCCGAGACCCGCCCCGCCCCGCCCCGCGCGGGCTCTCCCAAAACCTCAGCCCTTGCTCTGGCAGCCACAGGAAGCCAGCAGGGCCGTTTTTCACCTTGGAAGGTACCTGGTTCATTAGGATGTTTGGAGTATAGTGCAACATGTCCGGTTTTTATCTCACTCCAGACAGATTCGAGATTCTTTATTAGAACAAAGACTTAAAGATTAATGGTTTTAATTTATGTTTTAATATAACACTTATCCAGTAAAAGCCTCAGGTACAAAATTCGAGTGAACCACAACCATGAGGTTGATGGATTTTCATTGGCTGAATTCTCCAAGTGTAACAAATAATTATTGTCTAGTCTTCAGTGCACTTTCCAGATCCCTCCAGAGGTTGCTGTGTATGAGATGAATGGGACAAAGATACTGGATTTTTACTTGTGTTAAGAAATAAGACTCAGGGCCAGGGATTTAGCTCAAGTGGTACCACGCCAACCTTGGACGCACAAGGGAACCGAGTTCAATCCCCGGGACAACAAAAAAATACGTAAGACTCAGAGACTATGTCTTAGGTGCGCCCCATCATGGGCTCTTTGATGCATTTGTGCGCTGGAGGGAGGCCCAGAGGTTCCATTTCTGTGAACCAAGAGTGCATGAAACAGCTACTTCGCTATAATTTTTGAAAATAGTTCTATTATAACTCTGGAGTGTGGAACGTGCAAATAACTTCCAGAAATAAGAGCTGGTTCTCATAGCTGCGGACACAGCCTGTATTCCCGTGGCCGCCACACGTGGGTGGGCAGCACCGGCCGCCCCCTCTCAGATGGGCTGGTGCCCGGTGGCTTAGTGGAGGGGGCGGGGGGGGCAAGGCCAGCAGGAGTGTGCGCCTCCGGAGAGGGACAGGGATGCATTTCGGGCAGTGCGAGCTGTGCTTTCCGCGCACCTCCTGGGAGGGTGACCGCGGGTGGGTGTGGCTGAGCCCTGATACCTTATTTATGGGCATTCGGATTTGGGACTCAGAACGTCCATGTGTCGTGAGAAATCACTTCCCCTCCAACCAATAACAAATGTAACACTAGATAGAAAAACCAGGAAACAGCAGTGTCTGTGTTAGCACCACAGGGTTTCACCAGAGCATGCCCATCCTACAGGATCAGAGGCCAAGGCCCCAGTCTGCAGTGCTCCGAGGGCACTGCGGCCTGGGGGCAGCAGCATGGCACAGATGCCCCAGGGGCTGCACACGGGCTGGAAGCTGAGGTCAGACCAGCAGGCCAAAGGCAGACTGCAGTGGCATGCGGTGTGCCGCCCTGTGGGCATGGCACAGCCACAGTGCAGCAGAAGAGCTGCCAGGAGTCGGCCTGAGTGCCGAGCTCGCATCCGGAGGCTGGAGGATCCGTGACTTCATCCTCACAAAGCAGAAAATGGAGAAATGACCCCGAGCAGTGCCTAACCTTGTCTGTTGGTTTGTGACGAACGGCAGGTCTCCAGCTGTTTCCTGAGAGCCCCGAGGGGGCTGGGGGCTAACCACACGCACTGAGCCCCTTTACCAGAGCCTCACCCTGACGAGCCCCGCGTGTCTCACAGGCCATGCAGCTGAGCCGGGACGGGCAGTACCTGCTGACGGGAGGAGACAGTGGCGTGGTGCGGGTCTGGCAGGTGTCCGACCTCAAGCAGCTCTTCGCCTACCCAGGCTGCGACGCGGGAATCCGGGCCATGGCTCTCTCTTACGACCAGAGGTGAGACAGCAGCAGGCAGGCTGCGGAGGGGTCCCTCCCAGAGCCGGTGGTGGTGGATGTGGGGGCCTGTGCGGCACACCGGCAGTGAGTATTTGGGTTTCTAAGAGCACTTCCTGAGAGTATGCTTTTCTCTGGCATTGCCACTCTTAAACAAAGCCGCTCTCAAGATGGGCAGGATTTATTTAACTACTAAGTATTTATTAAGGAGTAAAGGCCTCAGTCCCATTTCCAGGAAGCCCTTTATCTAAACCATCTTTCTTCATAAATGCTTCTTCTCTTGTGGCCGAGACAAAACGCCTGACTCTCCAAGTGAAAGGAGTTTATTTAGCTCACAGTTTGTAGAGGCTTCAGTCCATAATGCCAAGGCACATGGCCGAGGGGCACCGCCGAGAGCAGCTCAGGGCAGGCGAGGACAACAAAAGGCACACAGGAGCCTTGAGAGCGTCCTTCTGCCCCCTTTTTCATCCGGGCTACTCAGGGTGGGCAGCACTCATACCCTTAAGCTAGTGCCCTTGAGCGTAGCCTTGCACCAAGTCAATCCCAGCCCCAGCCACCTCTGAGAGGGTCCCACGTAGGACTGTGTGAGGCTGTGGGGACATCTAGACACAAGCCATAACAGTAAAACTTCAAGAGCTGTAAATATGTGAAGGGAAAAAAAAATCTTTTTTTGGGGGTGGGGATTTGTAGATTCCACTGAGCAATCTGACTTATGTCCTAAACTCAAGTTGTAAGTTTTTTTTTTTTTTTTTGCTTTTTGAGACAGGGTCTCGCTTTGTAGTTCAGGCTGGCCCTGAGCTCACTATGGTGCCCAGACAAGCCGCAGCAAACTCAGCAATCCTCCTGTCTCTGCCTCCCAAGTGCTGGGATTACAAACGTGAGCCACCACATCCGGCACTGTGGTATGCGGTGTTGATTGTTGGTGGGCGTGTCTCCACGCCCAGCATTATATGTGGTTACAGGGGATCGAACTTAGGTCCTTGGCGCTTGTGAGGCAGGTGCCGGAACCACTGAGCTAATCCTCTGGCCCTCAAGTTGTAAGTTTTGAGAGGATGATCATTTGTCTGGTATCTTACTTCCTTTTAATAGATATTCCAAATTTTTTATTGTGGCAATCCATATATAAAATGTATCCTGTGGGCCACGCCGAGTGGCCTGGGCACATTCACAGCGGAGCCGTCACCGCCGCCCATCACCGCGTGCAGACTCGGTGTTAAACGGTGACAGCAGCCAGCTCGGCTTCCTCCAGCTTCTCACAAGCCGGCCCCTTCGGGCACCTCTGTCAGTGGAGTCGCACAGGGCCTGTGCTTTTCTAGCTGGCTAGTCCTACCCAGCATATTTTTGAAGTTGTGTGCGTCAGAATCCCATTCCTTTCTGAGCCTAATGTTCTGTTGTTGGGAAACACCTCGTTTGTATGCCTCCTGGCACTTGGACTGTTTCTATTTTTGATTATGACATATCATTTGTTGTGAACACTGGCCAACAAATACACATTCAGGTCCCCCTTGCCAGTTTTCTGTGCCTAGACCTAGGTGTGGAATTGCTGGGTCATGTGCTAATTCTGTGTTCTACGCTGAGAAATTCCCAAACTTTTCCACAGTGGCTGTACCACTTACACCCAACAGCCGTGCACAGGGCTCCGATTTACCCACTTGGTCCGAAGCATGTGCTCTGTTCCATCTTGCACAGTAGCTGCCCGTGCGCTTCCAGGTCTCCCTGTGGTTTGTGCTAGATTTTCCTAATGCCTGCATGACAGCCGACTGTTCATTCTCCGCATTGTTCTTTAATGCACAGTTTTTATGAAACCTAATTTTTTTCTTAGTTTTATATCTAAGACATCACTGCAAGATCCAGGTCTTGAAGCTATTTCAGGTCAGTTTTTACATACGATGGTAGGTAAGGATCTAGATGATAGTTTTCCATGTAGATACTCTCTCTTCTCAGCACTACTTGTTGAAAAGACTGTGCTTCCTCCACTAAAAGGTCTTGGCACCTTGTGGGAAAGTTAGGGACTGCACACTTGTAAGCATTCTCTTCCACTTTGTTCTACTGGTCTCTGTCTTTCTACCACAGTGATACCATTTGGATTACTGTAACCTTATAATCAGTTCTACAGTCAGAAAATGTGAGGCCTCCCACTATTTTCTTTTTCAAGAA
>PVIC010008593.1:0-47798 GCA_004025085.1 Thryonomys swinderianus
TTGCCCTCTCTCTCTCTCTCTCTCTCTCTCTCTCTCTCTCTCTCTCTCTCTCTCTCTCTCTCTCCTCTCTCTCTCTTTTAGACAGGGTCTCACTTTGTAGTTCGGGCTGGACCTGAGCTCACTATGTAGTCCCAGCAAGCCTCCAACTCAGCAATTCTCCTGCCTCTGCCTCCCAAGTGCTGGGATTACAGGCATGAGCCACTATACCTGGCATTGTCGTATGTGGTACTGATTACAGGTGGCCATGAGTCACCACGCATAGCATTGTGATATGTGGTTACTAAGGATCAAACTCAGGACATTGCACTTGCTAGCCAGGTACCAGAACCAGTGAACTAAATCTCTGGACCAGGATTACTCTTGATGATAAGAAATATGGATTATCAAATGCATTCACATTGGCTTTTCCTGTGTTAAACTGCAACAATAAATAACCTCAAAATTCCATACAACAGCCAGGTGTGGTGGTTCATGCCTGTAATTCCAGCAGTCAGGAGACAGCGGCAGGAGGATTGCTGAGTTCAAGTCTTGCCTGGGTTACATAGTGAGCTCAAGCCAGGCTGAACTACAAAGCAAGACCATGTCTCAAAAAAAAAAATCCATACAATAGCAAAGATTTATTTCTCACTCCCAGTACATGTTAGTGGTAGCTTTCATCATGTATTGTTCATTCCATAGTCTAGAAAAATAGAATATCTCTTGCCTACGGATGGTCAAAACGGTAAAGACTGCTTAAAATTCACACTGGTACGGCCAACATAAGCTGTTTCAACATACCTGGTGTCAAAAGAGGAACATTTCTTCTTAAGAAGGCATGAAGTCCCATGGCAAAAGATGAGACTATAGAAACCTCCTTTAAAGAAACAGAAAGAAATAATTGGGAATGTAATACAATATCCCATAAGACCTCTCACCCCTACACTTTTTAGGAAGGTATCTCTTCTTTGGTGTGAGAGAGAGCATTGTTGATTTATGTGTAACCAAATGTATGAGATGGCAGACAGTCTTTCTCACCACCCTCCCTCCCCAAGTACCCAGCAATTGTTCTAAATAATTTTTATTTTGTTTTGAAATGCAGATGAGGCTGGGCATGGCCAGGAATAGCTGAATAAAACTCTGATATGGAGTGGGTGCCAGGGACAGGTCATATACTTAAATATATATCCACTGCAAAACTGTGTGTGTGTGTGTGTGTGTGTAGAACAAATCCAAGGGGACTAGATTAGGACTTTCACACTTACCATTTACAGCAATCTCCCAGGGAATGTGTTGCACAGATTCCAGTTCAGTAGGTGTGGGGTGAAGCCCAGGATTCTACATTGCCAACGGGGCTGATGCCGCTGCTGACACAGCTGGCCCTGGAATCTCACACGGAGCAGCAAAGGCCAAAATCAGTGCTAAACTTTTTCCAACCTCTGTTACTCAGTGATGTCAGTTCAGGTATTTCCACACCACCACATTGCTTGAATAAAGGTGGGTACAAACTGGATTTAATACTGGGAAGCAGACTGGTTCTTAAGGAAAGGACCAAACTCTTAGCATGTCTGTTTTCGTAACCACAGCACTATGTAATGTCGATGACAGATACTACAAAAGAGTTGAATAAATGAACGGCTAAGGAAGAGGACCATGGAAACTTTATGAATATCAGAGTAAAACATCCTTCCAGAGGAGAGGATGCTATTTCCTTTGTGGGATTTGGGCCTGCTGGGTTAGTATATTTGTGCTAAACGCACTTATACTTGAGTGCTCATCCTCGCTGTAGGGATTTCCCATGCTTAAAATTTGGTAATCATCTCAGTCTTGGGAATGGACTTCATTTAGGAGGAAGGCAAGGGTGTTTAATTCCAGTTAACTGCACAGTTTTTGTATAACAGACAACCTCGGACTTTCTGCCTGTTTAAAGAAAAACAAAAGTTACCACCCATAATTTTTTATAAAACAGAACTGCCCTTACAGGACTTTCCTGTTCTTTTGGCTCAGTAGATTTAAGCGACTTAAAAATAGATGATGTTTTTACATTTATCATTTGAACAAACATGGGAAATACAGAAATAATCGCCATGGAATTCCGGGTATAATTTTTCCATCCCTGCAGGTGGCAAAGCAGTTCTTAGGGAACAGTAGTCTCCATAAATGCACATACTGGGAATCTGTTGGCATCCAGCCTTCTAGGACATAATGGCATTTGAGGCCAATCTCACTTGGAAAGTACACTAGTGAGTTTAAACACGTTGCTGGGGAGCCCAGAGATGCTTAGAAACTCAGCGAAACTCTCTCCTGAGGGCACCACATGATTTCAAGATACCACCAGGACTTCATTCTCTATTCATACCATTTCCTCCAATTCCCACTTGTGCACTAGGAGAACTATCTAGCTGAGGGTTAAGGAGTAAACCTTAAGGAACACCTCTGAGTTAGAAAATTTGGAGGTGTGGGTTGTAATTTCAATATAAGTCCAATTACCTATGTGACCTTGAACAACATATGTAATATTGCAGGCCTTAGACTCCTTGTACAACAAAATTTACATGGAGTTTCTAAAGACTTTTCCAGTGTTAGCCTTGTAAAAAGAATATCAGGAATAAAATGTAGTGTTCATGAATAATGACATAGAAGTCTTTAATGTGTGTGCATATGTTTCAAGACATGCACAGCATGGCCCATATCCTCATACAGATCAACAGGGAAACACAGCATAGGGAGAAACTAAAACTAGAACTCATAAGAACTAATTGATTCACTTTATCATTCATTCATATTCTGTTCATATGTTCAGGAATATTCACTAGTTGTCAACCACTTGCGAAGTCACTCTACTTGGAACTGAAACTTGACAGTGAAAGAGACACTTTTACACCCTTTTGGAATTAGGTTCTCCTGAGTGAGTCAGGTAACAAATAAATAAACAAAGGAAGAAACAAGATAATTGAAGATTGTTATAAATGTCACACAGGAAATAAATGAGGCACAGGGTCTCTGAGGAGCAAAGGGACTTGATGTGTTCCAGGAAGAGAAAAGAAGTGAAATTCTCTAAAATACACTGAGTAAGAGAAAGAATATATGAGATGAAGGTCTAGTTAAATGCTGCTTGGATCATAAAAAAAAAAAAAAAAAAACCTTAACGGTTATCATAAGGATTTCAGGTGTTAAAATTGAAGGGAAATCACTGAGGAGTTTTAGGGGAGAAAGTGTGAAGAAAAGAGATCATGAAGAGAGTAAAAAGAATCACTGTGAACCCCTGAATTTAATTTCCTTATTATTTTACAATAGTTTAGAGCCAATTAAAGTCATTTTTTTTTTTTACACACAGATTTTTCTACATTTAGTATAGGGTAGGGAAGATGAGCCTTCAAAGAGATTACTGTGACTTTGGACATAAACTTTTCTGAATTGGTTTATTTTTTTCCTTCCCCCCAAAATAAAATGTGCATTTGGTATATTCGCTGACCCAAACAGGGCATCAGCCATTTTTCTGGGTCCCACATTCCACTGAATGGGAATAATATTCAGGAATAAACGCTAGGGCTCTGAGTGGAATCAGTCTGTTCATACTTCCTGATCCTATTCTAAAATGTATAATCATATTCAGGAAGGCTTCTGCCATTCCCAGTTTATAAATGAATCTGGCCATATCTCAATATATTGTTTTATTTTAGATCATTAACATAATTGCAATGTATGCTAATGAATAGTGAACAGTCTATTTGTGGGCCCTTTTCCCTCAGTGACCTGAGGACAAGACTTATTTCTCAACTCTGTGTTTTTCTATTGCTTATGTTACCGATGCTTTTCCTATGCTATTTTTATTTTTAGAATCTTTAGAGTATATTTTCTTTCCTAACAGTGTTAGCTCCCAACCATAGGTCATCTTTACATGGCATTTCAACCATGTAAAGACATTCATGAAAAAGGATTCCAGAATTGCTTTGGAAAATGCCAAGAACAAAGGGATAAGTATGTCTGAAGCAAGTGGGAGTAATATGATGGGAATTAATGGTAGTTTTTTAAATTAGAAATATATCTTCTTTCATGTCACTAGGGCAACAATGAACCTGGAGGTGGAGTTAGCATTTGATATACTGATTTTATTACATTTAGATACATATCCATTCATACAATAGCTGTATCCTACAGTACTTCTATTTGTTACTTGAAGAACTTCTAGATGGTTTCATTTATCCTTTGCTAGTTAAAAATTTACATTCTCACCAACAGATTCTAAAAATTCATTCTTCTCAGCATTCTATCCAGCATTTTCTGTCTTTTTCTTTTTGATAAATGTTATTTTGAGTTGAATGAAATGATATGTCCTTGTGATTTTGATTCATAATTCCTTGATGGTTAATGATGTCAAGTGCTTTCTCTATATTTTCTCTCAAAGAATCTCCAATCAGGCCATTAACCCATTTTTAATTGGATCTGTATTTTGCTGTTGAGATTTTCTAGTTTCTTTCATACTCTTTTTTAAAAATTTCTTTACTGGTACATTTTATATACAGCTCACAATCACACACAACACTGGGGAATTTGTGCCAGGATATGACACAAGTTAATTCTCATTTTTACCCATGTCCCTACCCATCCACACCCCTCACCCCTTATATACATGCTCTTTCATTTTCTTTCTAAATTATATTTATTCTTTCCCTTCATTATGTTCCCACACCAAATTTCCTTTGGATATTTCCTATTTTACAATAATTATCTTACATTCTAGAACTCCTTTACATCTACAGGTTCTCATAACTAAGACAAGATCTGGTATTTGCATATCTGTGATTGATTTATCTATCTATCTATCTATCTATCTATCTATCTATCTATCTATTTATTTATTGAGACATGGTCTCACTTTGTAGTTCTGGCTCGCCATGAGCTCACTATGTAGCCCAGGCAAGCCTCAAACTCAGCAATCCTCCTGCCTCTGCCTCCCACGTGCTGGGATTACAGGTGTGAGCCACCACACCCAGCACTGTGGTATGTGGTAATGATTGCAGTGGATGTGAGTCATCACACCCAGCATTGTTGTATGTGGTTACCAGGGATCAAACTAGGGCCCTTGCACTTGCCAGGCAGGCATTGGAACCACTGAGCTAAATCTTTGGCCCATGATCTATTTATTTCACTTATTAATGTGTCCTCCAGGTGTATCCATTTGCACATAAATGAATGAAACTTGTTCTTTAGGGCAGAGTAATATTCCATTTTATAAAAAAACCACATCTTCTTTATCCACCCTCCAGTTGATGGGCATTTGGGTTGTTTCCAAGATTCGGCTATCACGAACTGAGCTGCTATGAACAAGGGTGTACATATGTCTTTCCAATGTATGAACTCTTTGTCAAATGTATAGTTTAAGGGCCAGGGATTTAGCTTAGTGATTCTGGTGTCTGTCTCACAAGCACAAGGTCTGGAGTTTGATCCCCAGTAACTACATACCACAATGTGGGCATAGTAACTCATGCCTGTAACCTAGCCCTCAGGAGCAAGGCAGGAGGTTTGCTGAACTCGAGGCTTGTCTGGGCTACGTAGTGAGCTCAGAGCTGGCCTGAACTACAAAGCGAGACCCTGTCTCAAAAAAAAGTGTATACTTTATAATTTTTCCTAATCTTCAAATTGTGGCTTCACTATTGATTATTCCTTTCATTATGCAGAAACTTCTCATTTGATTTAATATCATTTATTGATTTGCAAGACAAAAAAGAGTCATTAACTGTACCAACAGTGGCAAACCTGGCACGTGTGCCACAGCAAGCATGCATGCAGAGGTATGAGCATACAAGCCAAGTGTATGAGTCATTTTTTCCTAAAACCTCAACATTTAGATTTAATTGCAGTGCTGCATTTTTTGATAAATAAGTAGGTTTTAGGTTTCAGTTTGGACACTCAGTCTGTAAATGATTCACCACCACTAACATATCTGATATTTTCAAATATTTTCTGTTTTCTAATAGTTTCATGGTTTTATTTATGTCTTATTTTATTTCTTTCATCTATTTTTTTTTTTGAGACAGGGTCTCGCTTTGTCGTTCAGGCTGGCCCTGAGCTCACTATGGAGCCCAGGCAAGCCTTGAACTCAGCAATCCTCCTGTCTCTGCCTCCCGAGTGCTGGGATGACAGGCGTGAGCCACTACACCCGGCTCTTTTATGTGTTTTTAAGTGAGAATGGCTTTGAAACTGAAGAATGAAAAATTATGTCAGATATTGTTATTAATGCTACATTTCATGTTTCAAAGGATTTGGAAGATTGTCTTCCTTTGCACTTCTCTCGCACAAGTAGGATGACTACATCTTTGAAGTTTTCATGGAATTGCCCTTTGAAACTTTTTCAACCTGTCACTTTTGTCGAGATGTACCAAGTAGGAAATTAACAGTTAACTTTTTCTATTTCTTCAGTCACTGTTTGATTTTTCTCTACTAGAACTAGTTTTTGGCAAGTTGTATTTTCCAAAAAAATTACTTACTTTTTAGTCAGCTCTATAGCACTAGTTACGTTTCTTTATCATTTCTGTCTTGCATATTTTGTCCTCTTATTTCCTTACCATAAATAATCATACCCATTTTATTGATTAGATTCGTTTGTGGTCATCTGCTTTATTTGGTTTTTACTTTTTACAGTTCTTTTAATATATGCTTGTAGTACATTATGATTACATTCTTTGTAGGGACTTGGTAAATGTACATGACACACCTTGGTCATTTTTTCATCACCTTTCCCATCTTGCCTTTACTTCTCCTTCCATCTCTTGGTCCTCTTCTGATTCCTCTATTGTATTCTCTTTTACATTTCTCTTTACTTTGTTATCTGTCATTTATTTTGATCTTCATTTCTATGTTGAGTTTATCCTATGTGAGGAGACAACTTGTGTCAATTTACTTCATACTAACATTAATTTTACTTTGTAAAATTTAACTTTAACTTCATTACTAACATTATGGTCTCAAAGTGCATCTATATTTCTCAAATGACTCAAGTTTATCCTTCTTTTTTGTTTTAATTGAATTCTTTATTGGTATATTTTATATACAGCTCACAATCACAGTCAACACTGGGGAATTTGTACCAGTATATGACACGAGTTAATTCTCATTTTTACCTATATCCATACCCAGCCCACAACCCTCCACCCACTATATACATGTACTTTCTTTTTCTTCTCAAATCATATTTATTCTTTCCCCTCATTACTTTCCCTTTGAATATTTCCTATTTCACAAAATCTGTCATACATTCTAGAACTCATTTATACCTACAGGTTCTCATACCAGAGAAAAGATATGGTATTCATAAGCTATGATCTATTTATTTCATTTATTAGTGTGTCCTCAAGGTGTGACCGTTTACACATAAATGCCTGAAACTTGTCGTTCTTTATGGCAGAGTAACACTCCATTTTATATTAAAACAAAAAAAATCGTCTTTATCCACTCTCCAGTTGATGGGCATCTGAGTGGTTTCCAAGTTTGGACTATCACAAACTGGGCTGCTATGAACATGGGTGCACATATATTTTTATGATATGATTCTTTCGAGTATATTCCTAGCAGGGGAATAGCATGGTCCAATGGGACCTGTAATCCTAGTTTTCCGAGGAATCTCCACACAGATCTCCACAATGGTTGCACCAGTCTATGCTCCCACCAGCAGTGGAAGAGGGTTCCTTTCTCCCCACAGCCTCGCCAGCATTTATTGCTGGCTAATTTCACAGTAGCAGCCATTCTTTGTGGAAGGTTTAGCCTTCTTAATGGCAGAATCATTCTTCATTGTGTCTAAACACCACATTTTTAATCTATTCATCTGTTGATGGACACATAGTCTGCTTCCAAGATAAGCCTATTGTGAATTGTGCTACTGTAAACATAGATATGCATGTATCACTGAAATATATTAATTTAGGAAAGATATCTAGAAGGAAAACATTTAGGTCTAATGAAATTTCTCATTTTATGTATTGATATGACTTTCTCTTTTCTACTCTATTAGTTTTTCCTTTTTTCCTTATTTCCCTTTATTTATTTCTTAATTAACTATATCATTTTATTTCAAATTTGGAGATTAGATATTTGATTCTTTTGTTTTCTATGCTGATTTTATGACCTATACATTTAATAGTATAAAATTTCCTCTGACCATTCCTTTAATTGTCTACATTTAAAATGTCGATTCACTATCACTTATCATTACCAGTATTTTCACAATGTCTAAAAATTTTGTTTTTAATTTTCTCCAACAGGTGTTTTGAATGACAGTCAAATCTTTGAACAACAAATGCATTGTATAAGTTATCAAATTTTTATCATTACCTAATAGGTAGTGAATTTTCATGAATGTCCAACATGCATTAGGAAAGACAATTTACCATCTATTCACTCTCCATTAACAAGGTGCAAATATATCTACCCTATTTACTATATTGTGTCCTCTGGGCCCTGGCTTACTTTCATCCCCTCCACCTCTCTCCATTTGAACATAGTATGACAGATTCCCAATATTTATGTCTAACTCTGTTTTCTATAGTTTCTGCTCACAAAGTCATTGATACACAGAGAGTTCTATTTCACCTTCGCTTCAAATTTTGGCATTTGCCTTTACAAAATTTTCCTGCTTTTTTGCTGACTACAGCTCCAATCTCTCCCGTTGGCGTTTGTCTGTGCACTTTGCTCGGTTCTTTATGCTCAGGCTTTTCTGCACCGCCTGAGTTAGGACGTGTGTGGTGTATGACACAGGATGGGGTTGCTTTGTGACTCGAGTGGAAAGTATTTGCTGTTTAACACGAATTATGTGTGTTTACATTCATTAACACGATAGACATTTTGTATTTCAACCTATCATTGTTTTACTCTGCACATTATACAGTCTCACTTCATGACAACTTATATTATGTATGTTTACCCTCCCCCTCTCCTTCCCTCCTTCTCTCCCTCTCTCTCTCTCTCTCTCTCTCCTTCTCTCTCTTAGATTATTTTCATGTCAGATTTAAATGATATTCTCTGGCCCTTCCTTGCCTCATCCTCCCCTTTCTGCTTTCTTCACCTAATCTGCTGGACTACAGTAAATTTCAGAACCAACTCTTTGAACACACATTTCTTATTTCCCTGATTAGTCATAAATTAAATTTTATGAAGTTTTTGGTCTTTATTCTGTGCTGCTGTATTACAAGGCAAGAAAAGGCTAACCTCTCCTTGTCTGTCTATAATTTTTCTTTTTGGCTTTGTTTGGTTTGGTTTTGAGGCTATGTGGAAAGATTCTAATATCAACTGCTGCTATTATCCTCTCTATCTAAAAGTTCTTCTAGATCTTTATAAGCATGAAATGAGCTAGTCTATGTAAAAATAAAGATTGCTCGCCGGGCGTGGTGGCTCACGCCTGTAATCCCAGCACTCGGGAGGCTGAGACAGGAGGATTGCTGAGTTCCAGGCTTGCCTGGGCTACATAGCAAGCTCAGGGCCAGCCTGGACTACAAAGCGAGACCCTGTCTCAAAAAATAAATAAATAAAATAAAATAAAATAATGATTGCTCATTACCCTTTGGTGGAAAGATATTAGTAATTTATCTTCTTGCATTTAGAAAATAGCATATCCTTTTCTACCTACTGCCCATTAACCTTTTTCTTTACAACTTTTTTCACTCTTTTGTTAACATGTGCTCTGTCTGTGATCATGAAAACCTTTTGTTTTGACTTGCAGAAAGGTAGGGGAGGTTGAAAGGACAGTAATATCCAAGCGGGCTTTGCTGGAGAAAAACAAGAAGTGAAGAAGCTAGAAAAGAAACTACCAAAGTGAAGGGAAATCGACAAAATGGGAAATGAGGAGAAAACAAATAGTTTCTCATGTTTGTATTTCTATTTAGCTTTGTGTTGGGCTGTGGATAAAGCTGAATAGACCCACGGTCTTCCCCATTCCAGGTAGCCTTGGTCAAAATGACACTACTAGAGACCCTTGAGCTACCCTCCGAGGAGCAGTCGTTCGTGATAATTGGCTAGTGACTACAGTTAAAGTTTAGAACTACTTCAGAGATGATAATTCTAACCTACATTATATTCAGAGTAGCCCAAGCAAATTGAATTTTATTGTCTCCTTTTTGGCTCTACTCCCACAACTACTGTACAGATTCAATGCAATTCCAATTGAAATCCCAACACCATGCTTCACAGAGCTAGAGAAAACAATCCAAAAATTCATCTGGAACCACAAGAGACCTAGAAGAGCAAAAGCAATTCTAAGCAACCACGGCGTGGCAGGGGTATTACAAAACTAAAATCACAGTGGATTAGAGAGTTAAACATTAAAACAGAAACAATAAACCTGCTGCAAAACAAGTTAGGTGGAACTCTTGGAGACATTGGCTTAGGGAGAGACTTTATGAACAAAATCTCTATAGCATGAAAACTAGCAGAAAGAATCAACAAATGGGATCTCATCCTACTAAAAGCTTCTACACAGCAAAAGAAACCACTGACACAGCTAAAAGACAACCAACTACATCGGAAAAAAATCTTTACTAGGTGTTCTTCAGACAAAGGGCTACTATATAGAATATATAAAGAACTGAAAAAAATCAGTCCTCCCAAATTTAAAGACTCAATTCAAAAATGGGCATCTGAAATGAACAGACACTTCTCAGAGGCAGAAGTCAAAGCAGCCAAGAAGCATATGAAGAAATGCTCAATATCATTGGTCATTCGAGAGATGCAGATGAAAACAACACTGAGATTTCATCTCACTCCACAAAGAATGGCTGCTATTGTGAAATCCACCAGCGATAAATGCTGGTGAGGCTGTGAGGAGGAAGGAACCCTTCTTTTTAAATATGAAAAAAAAAAAAGATTCAAATTTAGAGAGCCTGAGCCAAAGGTTGAAATGCACTTAATTAATGAAATCAGAGAAGTAACTTGATTCTCAGGGTTTTTTTCACTTACATATTTATAGTACGACAAAGAATAACAAGATGAACACTAGACACATAGAGGAAGAGGACATCACTGTACTCTTAGTATTCTCTCAAAACCTTTTGGCAAACTTTAGACTGGACAGAGGCTCCACAACAAGGACCGTTTCTGTGACCCCACCTCTTAGGAATCTCACTGCTGTCAGACGGACCTGCTGCAGAAAGGCATGTTTATCTGCTCCGTTGCCTTGTGACTTGGTCAGAAAGGGTCCTTTCCTCTTGTAAAAGTAACCCTCCCTTTGCACAGGAACCTTTTTAAAATGAGGGTTTATAATTAGCATTATCACTGGATCCTGAGAGAGAGCCTGATTGAGAGTGTGGGCATGGAGAGTGACAAGACACAGATTGCCTGTTATCTGATCGGGGTGGGGGGGGGGGGCAAGTGCCAGGGTTCACTGGAGG
This sequence comes from Thryonomys swinderianus, assembly GCA_004025085.1. Lineage (NCBI taxonomy): Eukaryota > Metazoa > Chordata > Mammalia > Rodentia > Thryonomyidae > Thryonomys > Thryonomys swinderianus. The sequence continues at coordinate 11,355 of PVIC010008593.1, forward strand.
AACAAAGGAGGTCTGTGCGCTGCTCCTCGGAGCCAATAAACCCCAGCAGGGTGTGAAGTGGATTTGGAATGACCTAAGGCCAAGTCTGTTATAAGAATGCGAGGTGTATAAATATCCAAGTAGCAGGGGTGGAGAAGTGGCACTAATGGAATTAGGAGGTATTATTGATAGCTCCCGGCTCTGGAAGTGTCTCCTCCATTCCTCAGAGGCAATATTCCTGAGTTCGATCTTTATCTAAGATTGCAAATAAGAAAAGAGGCCCATGCAACTGCAAAGAAAAAATGGCCAGGCCAAAATTCCAGCAAATATCACCTAAGTTGTCATTCTTTAACAAGTATACAACATCTTGACGGAATAACAGAGCAGAAGGAATTTGGGGAGAAAGGAGCTCTGGTACTTTCACATGATAGATGAGGAAACAATTATTCCTGCTCGACTTCTCCATCCTCTACCAATACAAATCCCACACACTTGGCTCACTGACAGTGCGGAAGGCAGAGTCTAAAGCTGCAAAAGGCTATTCCCATCTCTAGGGCACCTTTGTATATATTCCCAAATTGAGAAGCAAGTGGCAGGGAAAACCCAGGAAATTTCTAGTAACACTTAACACTTGAATATTACCTTCTCTACCAATTCTGAGCTATATTTGGCTGGGAAATCACTTGTCTATGTTTTCTTAATCCAGAAAATCTGAATAGTAATCCTCACCTTACAAAGGTAAGAAGAAGGGGCTCTGTCTGTCAAGAATGAAGCCAGAGAAGGGATATGAAGCCATATTTGAGAAGGGATATTTGACGCTATTTCTCAAAAACTGATTGAGATGCTGGGAAGGGAAGTAGTCGAGGAGGACACTTTGAGAAGACAAAAGTAGATAAATAAAGGCGTGACAGAGACTTAGTAGGTAGCAGTCACAGAGGCGTACAAAGTAGAGACCTTACCTGGCTGTGGTGATAGGAGCAAGAAACGTTTATTGAGAGCCTACTACAGAAGGCACTGTTCTAAGATCTTGAGTTAATTGTCATGTTTAATTCTTATCATAATATTATCAGGTAGGTATTGTAGTCTTCATTTTTAAAAGAGAAAATTGGTACACAGGTAAGTTAGATTTCTCTTTCAGAGTCAAATAGATACATATGCATAATGTAGACACGTGCATAAATGGATAGACGCATATGCATAAATACAAAAAAGGCATGGATTTGGTAAAGAATGCCTAGGTTTACTTAGCAGAATGTCAGAATAACCATGCAAGAGATTATGAGGATTAGGACATACTCAACAGAAGTGAAAACAATGAGGTGGGTGACAGAAGGTATATTGAAGAGATGAGCTTGGCAGACTTGATAATGCAAAGTGAAAAGAGGCAAAAAAAAAAAAAAATCAAAGTTCATGGTGAGATGAGGAAATTGAGTAGCCAGTGATGACGTAAACCCAGGAAGTCAGGGATCTTTCAACATTGTTGCTCCCGCACTTTCAGTACAAAAGTGAATCTGCCTCTCAATGACTGAGCGATCCCAATTTCCAAAGGTAAAGAACTGTAGGGAAATAAGTAACTCTTTCTACAGAGATCACAACAAACATGCAGGGCAGTAGCTGCACAGTTAAGCTCAGAGTTAAGCTGCAGAGTTCTACCTTTTCAACTCTTACCCTCTGTCACCTTGGGAAAGTGCACTATGGTGGTGGACAGATATTATGCTCAGGAATAGAGTTAATTTGTTCCCAGATTGTATCTTTTTGTGAGTGCATGTAGGCCTCCACCCATATAGTGTATAAATGGAACAAAAATCAGATAAGAATATCAGAATTTTCAACATTTGATTATATCTATCAAATCCTTCTATTTTGCCAGTGAATAGATTTCTGTAAAGGTTTTCAGTTAATATTAAAGAAACTGGGAGCAAGCTACTTTGTTTTCTTCAGACTAGTATTCAAATGTCACAGTTAATCGATGGAGTATTATGCAGTCATTGAAAATAATCCTTGTTGGAAACAAAAACAGAAGGTGTCTTGAGGAAAAGTTTGTTTTAAATTTAACAAAACATTACTAAGAGGTACATAAATTCAACAAAATCTCTGTTGATATTTTTTTAAATTGCCAGGATCTCAAAACAAATGTCTGAGAAGGTATTAGAGTCAAGAGGAGCCCAAAGAACCACGAAGATTAAATGGAATATGGCATCCTAGATGGAATTCTGTAATAGGGAAAGGCGCCAAGCAGATGGACATTTATTTCTAGCCAAACCTTATCTAAAACCTTAGCAAATGCCCGCATTTTTCATACAATGATTTCTTAAAATGATACGTTTTGGAAATGTCACATGTTGAAGTCTTCCAGACACCCTTCCAAAAGGAGGCCTTTAAAAAAAAAAAGAAACATTTAGGTGATGTTTATTTTATGTAATGGTTTTCTGGGATCTCCAAAGTGGGATCCCCAATGCTGTTACCCAACAGCCAGACAAAGCATAGGGATACCAACAGAACAGTTAGTTACTCAAAGCATTCATTTAAAAGAAACTGATATTTCTCTCACTGAACTAGTTAGGGTCTGTTTTTAAGTTAATTTGAACCAGAAGAAATTGCAACTATTGCCGAATTGACTTTTTTATTATTTTTTTTTTTGGTTGCTTTTCTAATTCATCGGGAACCTAAACAAAAGCCAAGATGACTCCGGAGAGTTTTTGACACTTAGGAAAATCTCCATCCTCTACAGCCTCTCTAGGAATTAGTTTTGGTTTGGGGGCAAGGGGTGGTGGTTGGGATTTCCTGAGGGAGCTGAGGATTTCACTCAAGACTGAGGAAACATTAGCGAATGAGGGTCTGGAAAAGTATTTGGTTTGTTAAAAGGCCCCCTCGCCCTGCGTTTGACCTGTGTTGCAGAGTCCTTAGTAATAAGGCAGTATTTTATCCTTGCTTCCTCCTGCCCTCCTTCCCTCTCCTTCCAAATCCCGATTTTTTTTTTTTTTTTTTTCCTGGAGCAGCAGCTACAGAGCATGGGGTGAAAAGTCGCTGGAAGGACAAGTTGACAGATAGCATTTGGGTCGCTGGGTCACTGAAAGGCGTCGTGATCCCGGCTCAGACAGAGCGATTTCCTCGGCGATTTTAATCTTTGGTCTGTTCACACGCCATGCCACCTGGACATAATGCAGAGAAATCTGGAGGCTTAACAAACTCTTACCCTTGCCCCAAAAGCTTCCCTGGGTGGGGGGGGGGGGAGAGCGAAAGAGATTTAACTCTCTCCATGCCTTGCAGCCACAGGACAAAGCCCGGTACCGGAGCAGACCCCAGCAGCAATTAACAAGCGCCGGGCTTTGTCTGAGCAACAAGGGCCTCATCTTTATGGAGACTGTAAATAATATAACAAGTTGCCCCTTTTACTGCCTCAGACACATGTAAGTGGCAGCTTTATCCTTTTCCACTGACCTTCTGTTCAGATTTTGATTTACTTTCAAATCTCTTGTCATATATTCTTGGAAAACATTTATTTTGGTGCTGGGGGCTGGGGTAGAATCGGTGAAGGAAAGAACATCTTGAGAAAGACAAGGAAGGGAAATAGTAGTATCTTCCCTGTGACTGTGGCCAGACTGTACGCTTTTTGTATTTCCCCCACAAGGTCTGGAGCTCTTTCTGACCAAGGGTGTTAAAGCCGAGAGCAACTAGGTATCAACAAAGAGATGCTCATGTCTGGGAGAAACATTCCGGCTGAGCTTGCTGGAGATGGCTCCCAGACCTGTTTCAGAACCCTGGGAGGGAGGAGGGCAAGGGTGGCCAAAGAGCTGACAGGAGGGTGCTCGTCCAGGTTGTTTTCTGCTGGAAAAATGACAGCAAGAGAAGGCTCTGGCTCTCCCACCTGCTTGATCATGGTTACACGCTTGCATGTCAGCACGGATTCAGTAAAAACTCTGCGGGGAGTGGGCATCCCTCATCTCTCCGAGCACACGCAGTACGGTAGAGTGTACTAAATATTTACCCATTGGGCCGAAGGGTTAGCTCAGTGGTTCTGGCGCCTGCCTCGCAAGCGCAAGGTCCTGAGTTCGAACCCCGGAAATCACATATAATGCTGGGCGTGGAGACTCACGCCCACCAGCAATCAACGCCGCATACCACAATGCCGGACGTGGTGGCTCACGCCTGTCATCCCAGCACTCGGGAGGCAGAGACAGGAGGATTGCTGAGTTCGCGGTGGCTTGCCTGGGCTACATAGTGAGCTCAGGGCCAGCCTGAACTACAAAGCGAGACCCTGTCTCAAAAAAAAAAAAACATTTACCCATTTATCACACACATGGTCTCAGCACCTACTATTATCAGATGGAGAGTTAGACAAGGAAGATACAGTGAAGAATAAGCTAGAGTTTCTAATTGCATGATGGTCTGGCAAGGGAGATATATATCAGAAATAATACTTGCAATAAAATGTTCTAGATGCTTCCTTGACTGTACAGCATCCTACAAGGGAAGAGATTAAAGAAGGGTACATTTTCCTGAGGAGGTGTAGAAAGGATCAAGCAAGCTGGAATCAATGAAAAGACTATAGAGATATAAGCCAGACGTCACATAGGTCAGTTGAAAAACCATCTCGATAGACCATAAGAGAAATATCAGGGTCTGAGACAGTAGAACTATCGGACAGGTTGAGAGGAGGGAACAACCCCAAGAGAGAAAAGGTCAGAGGAACCACACAGCTTCCCCATCAACGAAATATAGTGCCAGAAGGAGCAAGACAGGTTGAAGATGTCTTCCAGGTTTCTGTTGTTGGTACTGAGCCATTGGTTACTGGCATGGTTCGCCACACAGGGGAGAGGAAGGAAAAAGGGGTTATGATGGAGACTGTATATGATTCAGTTTACTAACTCCAGTAGCCAGTTTAAGCATGTTCAAATCATTTCACTTGTCTTTGAACAGATACCAAGCCATGAACTTTGGTGAAATTCTTTTTCTCTATGCATAGAAACATCACAGAAAGGAACTTGGAAATTTGGGTAAAGTTTGGATTCTGAAATTGTGGGTTCCAATTCAGGAACCTGTGTCCTACAAATGAAAGCTCCTTCCCTGCGCATTTGCGTCATTGGCTGTGAAGGTTGAATGAAACAATATATTTAAAAGAGATGTACATGGGCCGGAGACTTAGCTCAGTGGTTCCAGCACCTGGCCTGCCTGGCTTGCGCAAGGTCCTAAATTCGATCCCGGTAACCACATACAGTGCTGGGTGTGGAGACTCACGCCCACCAACAATCAATACCACATACCACAGTGCTGGGCGTGATGGCTCACGCCTGTCATCCCAGCACTCAGGAGGCAGAGGCAGGAGGATTGCTGAGTTCCAGGCTTGCCTGGGCTACATAGTGAGCTCAGGGCCAGCCTGAACTACAAAGCGAGACCCTGTCTCAAAAAAAAAAAAAAAAAAAAAAGAGATCTACACCTAAGAAGTGAGACATGACCAATCTGTAAGTTCTTCTAACTGATAAAATTGTAGTGTTTAAGCCTTCTAACCAGACTTGGGGTCATGACGGAGGCTGAGAATTAAAACAATGACTCACTGCCTTGAAGTTAGCAGGCAAAACTCACAAAATGAAACTTTCCTGAACCAAGCATTTGCCAGTTGGCACCACTCAGAGAAAAGTATTCTGTCCAAGCTACCCAGCATGGGCTCCAGATTGCTAGGCTATCAGGGAACCTATTTATCAGTGGAAATCTACAATCAGTTCTTGGGCCAAGTGATCCCAATGTGCACACATGATAGACTTCAGTCTTGGCCAGATTCCACTTTGGGTAATTCCTTGATGAATTCTCAGCATTTTAGCTTTAGTAGGGTCATTGTCCTTCCTTTCCTGTCCCACATTTGGAAATTGCCACTGCCAGTAAAGAGCTGATTACATTTTTGGGGGTGTATGGTGAGTGTCCTTTTCTCTGCTTTAGAAGAGAACATTTTTCTTGTTAGACCAACTTCCAGATAACTTATTTTTAGAATCTAGCCCCCAGACCTTTCCTCACTAACCAGGTAAATTAGAGAATGATAAACCATAATAGCTGTTTGGAACTTGATTGTGGAGATTACAGAGGCAGAGGATTGCTAGTGGCCAGGTAGACAACAGAAATGTAATGTGACCAAAGAGGTGTAAGACAAATGAGAGTAATGAGAACTGGAGAATATATTTCACATCCAAACAGATCACATCTTTGAAAAGTAATAACATTGTGTTTGTGTTAACAAAAATCCTATCTCACCCTAAGTCATTTGTAGGTCACCATTTTGCAATCTTTAGTAATTTAACTATCAAATCTTATAACCTAAAAATAAGTAAATAATGGAGGCAGAGAGAGGTACAAGGTGATGAGCCATTTGTAAATAAATCTGCATTAGGGTCCTTTTCTTCTTCTCAGTCCAAAGCTTGGCTCCAATGGCAGGCAGCCTTCTCTGATGTTAGAAAATTGCTCTATCATGGTGTCTTTGCTTTCCTACCATTCTTTACCACATCTTTTGCTAAACATGTGTAATTTCTGATATTGGAGAAAGACCCCTGGCCCTCTGGACAAAAGATATGAGTCTCATCCTGATTTTACCCCACAGTTATGCATAAAGTGAACCAGACTGTTAAGACTCTGTTTATTAGTTAGTGGGTTCTATAATAAACTAAAGATTGATTGGTAGGCTAATTTGTCTATTTACCTGCTTGCTGATATACTTGTTCTACTGAGGATTGAAACTAGGGCCTTCACAAAGCTTTTTATCTTTTTATCTGTTTATCTTTACTTTTAAGACAGAGACAAGAGAATTCTGGGAAGATGGTGGAAAGGTAACAAACCCAGGCTCTCCATCTCTGTAATTAGTTTTTCCTAAGCTGAAATACAGCAGCTTGTGGGAAGAAGAGCAGGAAATTCTTTCCTCCAAAAACAAACAAACAAACAAAGGATCTGAGGCAAGCAGTGAAGAGAGCAAGAGAAAATTGAAGAGGGAGCGAGGCACTCTTCTCCTCCCTAAGCGGAACAGGGACTCCCAATGGTGCAGGGCCACTCTGGCCACCCAGAGAGACACTGATGGCCCACAGCCCACCTCCAAGAAGCAGCTTGCAGCATGGAGCAGGGCCCTGCCTGACCACAGAATCTGCTGCTTTAAACACTTATGAACCTGATTCTGGAAGACAAAGGATTGGCACGTAAAGAATGGAAGCCCCACCTATTGCTCCCAGGGACATCATCCTCAATGGTCAAAAACCGAAACTTTTCACACTAAACTTTTCACACTAAAATCAGAAACAAGGATATCCACCGTCACCACTCTTGTTCAATATAGTGCTAGAAACATTAGCCACAACAATTAGGCAAGACAAAGAAATAAAAGGAATAAAGATAGATAAGGAAGAAGTTAAATTGTTGTTATTCACCAATGACATGATTCTCTATATAGAAGATCCTAAAAACTCAACCAAAAGACTGCTAGACTTAATTGACAAATTTAGTAGTGTACCTGGATACAAGGTCAATGTTCAAAAATCAATAGTCTTTGTATACACAAACAAAAGACTCAATGAGAGAGAAATTGGAGAGTCAATCCCTTTCCCAATAGCATCCAATACAGTGAAATATCTAGATTCCTAGATATTCCTACAATGAAAGACCTCTACTCTGAAAACTATAGCACTCTGAAAAAAAGAGATGGAAGGAGTTATCAGAAAATGGAAAGACATCCCTTTTTCCTAGGTAGGAAGAACCAACATCTTTACCAACATCTTTAAAATGGCTATACTCCCACAACTACTATATAGATGCAATGCAGTCCCAATTGAAATCCCAACATCTTATTTCATAGATCTAGGGAAAATTATCCAAAAATTCATCTGAAATAAAAAAGACCTAAAATAGCAAAAGCAATTCTAAGCAACAAGGAACAGTGGGGGTATTAAAATCCCCAACTTGAAACTTTACTATAAAGCCATTGTGATAAAAAAAAAAAAAACTGCATGGTGCTGACAAAGTAATAGGCCTGAGGATCAGTGGAATAGATTAGAAGATCCAGAAACAACTCCAGATACACTAAGCCACCTCATCTTTGACAAGGAGCCAGTTATCCTCAGTGGAGAAAAGATAGCCTCTTTAACATAAGAAATGGTGCTGGAAAAACTGGGCTTTATCTGCCAAAGACGAAAGCTAGACCTATCTCTGTCACCGTGTACAAAACTAAAATCAAAGTGGATTAGAGATTTAAATGTTAAAACACAAACACTAAATCTGCTGCAAAGAAGGTTAGGTAAAATTCTTGGAGTCATTGGCTTATGGAAAGACTTTATGAACAAAACCTCAATTGCATGAGATCTAGCAGAAGAAATCAACAAATGGGATCTCTTTTTATTAAAAAGTTTCTGTACAGCAAAGGAGACCACCAGCAGGACAAAAAGACAACCAACAATATGGGAAAAATCTTTACCAGCTGTCTCTTAGGCAAAGGTCTACTATCTAGAATATATAAAGAGCTTTAAAAAAAATCAGTCCTCCCAAATTGAAAGACCCAGTTCAAAACTGGGCATCTGAAATGAACAGACACTTCTCAAACGAAGTAAAAGCTGTCAAGAAGCATATGAAGAAATGTTCAACATCACTGATCATTTGATCATTTGAAAATAACACTAAGATTTCATCTCACTCCACAAAGAATGGCTACTGTCTCATTATCAGCCAGCAACAAATGCTGGTGGGGTTGTGGAGAAAAAGGACCCCTTCTCCACTGTTGGTGGGCATGTAGATTGGTTCAACCTCTATGGAAGTCAGTGTGGAGATTCCTTAAAAAACTAGGATGAGGTCCCATTTGACCCTGCTATTTAAAAAATCATATCATAGTGACATATGTGCACCAATGTTCATAGCAGCTCAGTTTGTGATAGCTCAATGTTGGAAACAACCAAATGCCCATCAACTGGAGACTGGATAAAGATGTGGTTTTTCTATAAAACGGAGTATCACTCTGCTTTAAACAATGAAAAGTTTGAGTCACTTATACTCAAATGGACATACCTTCAGGACATACTCACAAGTGAAATAAATAGGTCACAGATGTAAATATTGTACAATATTGTGTAAATATTGTACTTGTCTTCTGGTATGAAAAACTGAAGATGTTAATGAGTTCTAGAATGTATGATGGATATTGTGACATAGAAAATATTCAAAGGGAAATGTAGTGGGTGAGTAATGAGGGATAAAGAAAAAATGCGATGGTAATAAAAAAGGGGAAACTAAGCTTATGTATAGGGGGCAGGGAGTTATAGAGTGGGCCAAGGAATGGGAAAAAATGAGAATTAAATTGTGCCAAACACTAGTACAAATTCCCAATATTGAGAGTGATCATGATGTGTATATACAATGTACCAATAAAGATAAAAATAAGGTTAAAAAAAAGACAGAGGTGTGCTGAGTCACCAAGTTATCCATGGTGGACTTCAAACTTTTGGTTCTGCTTCCTCAGTCTCTCAGTGGTGGAATTGGAGATGTATGCCATGAATTTAAAATTTTAGTAGCTTTAAAATTCCTATCAAAATAGAACAGTGAGAGTCTTTTGATCTGAAGAATAATCACCCCCTATACTCACTAAAATGGTTTTTCCAGTATTTGAAACCTCTTGCAGCAATCAGTATCCATTGAGAAATCAATTTCATATAAATCAAATTAGCTCCTATTAGAACCATTTTAGAAATATTAATAATATAAATGATTATATAGGAACATAGTGTTTACAGATTTTAAATTTGAAAACTTGTTCTGCATGTACAATCTTTGCTACTTTAAGCAATCAATTTCCCAATCAATAAAATGGGAAAATAATAACTACTTCATCAGCATATGATTAAATCACCCAACATGCAATACTCCTGGCACATAGTAAATGCTAAAGTAGTAATCGTGTATATTATATATTCAAGTGTCTCCGTTTATGTCCTCCTTTTCTGTTCTCCAAGTTTTACATGATCTTTAGTCCCACTCCAGAGGTTCTAATTTCTTTCATAGAAGTGTTCCTTCAAAATACTTTTCTTTTTCTAGATAGAAGAGCTAAAAGCTGAAAAAGTGATATAACTTGAATATGTGACACTTGGTTGCTTATCATGGATCTGACTAAGGAATACTTTCCCTGAAAGCTTCTCACTAGGACTGTTATTTCTGGCAGTCCCCTGAGACACCATTGTGAGACCCAACTTAACATAAAAATAGCCATTTTGTTAAAAACCTCCACTTGTGTCCTCTAACCTCCCTGTGAACCTGAAATTTGTCTCCTTGGAAACTGCCCACCCAACCAATGAGCATAGCCACAGATTGTATGATTTTAGAACATATTATTCTACAGTAACCAGTGATCTAATCGTTTCTATTGGCTTCTGTAACAATTCACTTCTGCACTTTAGCAGTAGAATGATCTAATCACTTCTGCAGAGAAACCTCTTGGTAACAGGTGGGGGTTAGTAGATTTTGCCTTTAAATACTGTGCCCCAGTTTACCCCTGCACCTTCCTCCATTATGGAGGGATGCCCCCCACCTGGGTAATAAAGCTCTTGGTTGGACTTTAAGATCATGTTGTGTCCTGAGAGATTATCTCAGTGGACCTTGGTCCCAACAACCATATTAGAAGGGAGTAAAGGCTACATGGTATTTGGAGGTCTCTTGTCATCATGTAATTCTGTTTTTCAAAGGTGTTCATGTTACAAATGAATAACAGGTAGGAAAGCTTCCTGCCCATGTTCTCCACAGAGGGAAATTGCGACAGTTTTATACTCATAATTCGACCTTTAGAAAGGTCTCCAGAGGATTTTCTGTTTAAACATGTGGAGATTAGATTCAAATACAACAGTTTGAAAAGAAAATATCAGAACTCAGCCAAGTAACAAGGAAGGTGAAGGTGGGGCCGGATAATAAGGAAGGGGATTCAGATAAGGAAAAGGGAAAAGGAATTCTTGCATTAGCTATTATCCCTAATTCTGATGAACCCTTAACCTCTTAATTTCATGACAGAGGTAAATGCTTAATCCAAAAACTTCTGGCACACGTGGGTACTGACTCCAGTGGGTCTCTGGATCTCAAAGGAAGTTCTCTGCTCAAGTTTGCTCTTTGCTTGGGGTGGGAACCAAAATGAGACATACCAATCCTGATGATGCCAACAGCATTTTTAACATGTCACGGTCTCAAGCACCAGAACAACTCCTGGTAGGTGGGACTTAGGATATAGGAACAATTATCTGTACAACTTGAACATATTCAATCTCATATTTGATAAGTAACATAAGGCTCTGAGATACTGAATCAAACACTGAAAGGAAAAGTCAGTGAACTGTGACTCATAAACCAAAACTCCCTTGCTGCCTGTCTTTGTAAATAAGGTTTTAGGACAGAACACCCATAATTACTGTCTTAGTTATTTCCTCATTGCTGGGACACACTACCTGGCACTTAAAAGTTAAAGGAGGAAAGATTTATTTTAGTTCAATTTATAAAGGTTTCAGTCCAGATCGGCTGGCTCCCAGAAAAGACAGCATGGTACAGGTGTATTGCACAACAGAAACAGTCCATGGCAGGGCAAGTAGAGAGAAGCAGCAGCAAGCAGCAGCAAGCCACTTTTTTTTTCTTCTTTTCTTTCATCTTTTTATTCCATTCAAGCTACAAGCCTATTAGTTGGTGCCATTCCCACCCTGGTGGGTCTTTTTTCTTCGGTGAATCTATTCAGCCAGAAAGCTCTGATAATCCAGGAAGCTAATGCAGTTATATCAGACCTTTAATTCAATATCATACACCAAGGGCCCAGCCACCTCCCCAAAGTCCCACCTATGAGTCCATGAGGCTTTGGGGAGATATCTCCATATAAATCATAATGTTCATTTATATATTCTCTTGGGCTGTTTTCATTCTCAAGAATAAATAGAATAGTTGCAACCCAGACCATGTGACACTTAAAGCCTCCATTTTTCCCTCTGATACTTTATGGAAAAATGTGTTGACTCCAGATTTAAAATCACAGAATCAAGAAGCATCCTATCTAGGCCTGGAATTAAGGTATTCTGAATCATGATCCTGTGGGTCATCTCTTGCACTACACCAGAAGAGACAAATATTTTTTGAAAATGAAAGACACGATACAGATAAATACTCGGGGCCCTAGAGTAAGGGATATGACTAAACTTCAGATAGCTCTATTGTTTTTAGTGCTGCCATAATCAATCTCATGAGATTCTTGTAAATCTATAAATCTTAAACTAGACCTTAACCTCAGTCAAAAATTGGAGGTGAACTATTTAGTTCAGTGCAGTCCTCTATGTCCCGTGCATAGAAAACTGTCAATCTGCTCATCAGGCATGCTGTTGTTATATATCCTCTTTGTCTTTGAAAAAAAATTCTGTTTAAGGATCATTCAGCATCTTAATAAGGATTTCATGAAGATTAAGCAGCAAGGGCATTTAAAGAACAAATCACACCCGACAAACTTCATAGTCTTTTACAGTGTAATTTCAAATTAAGAGATGAAAGGAAGGCAAGGGATCTTATATCTCTGCCTTTTTGTAAAACACTTACGACAGAAACATTCACAGAGTGTTAGTGGCAAAGCTATTTTATGTCAGCCTTTGCCAATTCACATGGGCTCCAGTGCTCCCATCCAGACTGAAGGAAGAATGACAATAAATGGCAGTGCAGGAGTCTTGGCATGGATGTGGCACCTCTGGGGTTGTAAGTAGTATCTTTATTGACCTTGAGGGGTTTATGAAGGTCATGATCATCAAATATATGGTTGATAGTCATAGATATAACAAAACAGCAAGGAAGGTCAGGCAAATAAGAGAAAGGCATTAAAGAAGGAGGTATGTGGATGGGATCACAGTGGAATCACAGTCCACACAGACACACTAACCAAAGGCTCACCACTGAAGCAGACCTTCCAAACTAACTTCAGACCCCAGAACTAACTACACTCAAAATACCATATTGGAAGTTCAAGCTATCACTACTAGATACAAAAGTTTTGGTGTAACTCATCTCTATCTCAATTAAGAGATGGGAATTTATGAGTAGCATGGCATGTTAGCAATTAAATACTGAAAGAGAACCAACAGTTAGTTTATTATTAATGTATTTGTTCATTCATTCATTCAAAAAATACTGACTCCCTGTTTTGTTTGTTGCTGTTTTTTATTTAATACTGAGGTTATAGGAAAACATGAATCCCGCCTTCATTGACACTTTGTCTATACACAGACACACCACACAAACACACATTTATACACATTTTTCGGAGGAAAATAAGTACTAGAAAATAAAGATGTTAGTGTGATATGAAAAGGTGGACGAGTGGGTACAGAATTATGAGGGAGGGTAAGGGAAGGCCTCTCCATGGCATGGAATTCGAACAGAACAAGGATGTTCCAAATGGAGAACAAAAACGTGCACAGATCTTGAGATGGAAGTACTCCAGACATCTGGGGGACACAAAGGAGGGGCATGGGAGAAAAAGCAAAGGGCGCTAAGATCAGACAGGTGCATAATAAAGGGTCCTAGAGGCATTGGTAAGGATTTGTATATTATTTGCATTGATTATAGGAGACATTCTAATACAAAAATAAACGATATCAGGTGTTTTTTCTAGCTGCTCTACAAAGAGCAGACAGCAAAGCAGCTAAGGAGAAGAGGTTTTTTGCAGAATTTCGAGTAAGAGGTAATGTTGGCTTCACATTGAGTGGTGCAAGCAATGGAGGTAATGTAAAGTGATTGGGACATGGGTATATTTTGAAGATATATCCAATATATCATTACTTTAGATGTGAAAGCCAGAGAAGAAAAACAGTAAAGGTTGTCCTTGAGGCTTGTGTTTGAGCATCCAGATCAATCATGTTGCTAATTTTATCACATAGGAGAAAATGGGGGAAAAAGAGAAAGTTGAGGAAGTAACAGGAATTCTCTGTGAGTCACATCACTTCACAGATTCCGCTTCCTAACGCATGACCGTGAGGACTGCTCCACCACAGAACTCTAAGAGGTCATCACAGACTGAAGTTCATTCCATGGCAAAAACATTAGGAAAAAACTACCCCACTGAAGAAGAAAATCAATGAATATAAGGAATCCACCAAGCAGAAATACAGTGCCTCTGTCACTGCTGAGTCAAATCTAAAAGTTAGATCTGGAGCTAAAAATAGCAAAGAATAATCCAGTTTTCATCACACTGTATTCAAAGCCATACCTTGATGGGAGAATTATATTTAGGGGTGGAAAACAAAAGCACAGTGAAGATTAAGGAAGAAGATGGTAATTTGATGCTACATTTAGAATGTAGAGTGAAGTGTGGGTGAGGACCTATTGTTCCCAAATTTAGAACAAAAATAGCTAAATAGTGTGAGATTGTGTAATGTAATTAGTTGGTCACTACCAGAGTTGCTTCTCTTTTCAGGGCTTCACTTTCTTTGTTAAATTTAAGTTATAGGTTAGATAACCGTTAGAGTGTTGCTGCATTCAACAGTTTTAGAACCTCTACAGTCTGGCCACTGCCACATCCTCACCGATGACAAATGCTCCACCCACACGAAGGTACTGTTAATAAGTGAAAAGGAACAGCGTCAACACGTGTAGCCCCATAAAAATTAGGACCAAAAACTGGGATCAGACTCGCTCACACTATTACAGGGGATGATGGGGCATCTCCTTTAACGCTAGCATGCTCTCAGCCTATGAGCCCAAACCTTGTACTTCATACCTTCAAGAGAGCAGATGCCTTGTACAGCGTAGGCTGTTGGGGTGCATTCCCACCCACTGGATGCCAGTAGTAACATCTTTAGTCCATGTTAATTATCCTGTGGGAGACAAAAGTGTCTCCAATGGGAAATCACTTACCTGAAATAAGCAGGTCCAATGGGTTCCATTTCCTTGTGTGAATGAAAGCCCACCCTAGCTGCCCACCTTTTCCATGTCATAGCAGTTTACAGATACCAATATTTACCCACAATATAAATTCCCATCCAGACAACTAAGAGAGACATGTTTTATTTGTGCATTAGCACATCCAATAGCTTGTTTGCTTTGCCTGATACTTCAGTCCAAGTACAGTGGTGTGGCATAAATAATACCGTCAACTGATGGCTGAAAGATACCAAGACGATCCAAGTCCTAAACTACTGTTTGTCTTTTTCTCCCCCGCCTCAGGTGTATTCCATACAAACCACTCTTAGCTAGAAAGGGAAGGAGAAAAACCTAACCCCAATGCCACTACTTAAATAGGCCCATTAAAAATGAGCTGTGAGTGAAATACAGCTTTATTAAACAGATGACATTACATCAGGAATGATGAATCATAAAGTTTCTTTTCGGTATTACAATGGATACGACCTTTTAAACTTTAATCATTCACCGCGTATTCTGAACTACCGTCAGGTGTTCAGGCTTCTTGCTGATTACATTAACACAAGGCAGCTGGGGAGCCGTTGGCATCGATTCTCAGCAAGCTTTTACTAGCCGGGCTCAGCCACGCAGGGCTGGAGCCAGGGCAGCGCAGGCCGGTCTGCAGAGGGAAGTGTGATCTCAGCCCACTGCTGGGCCTTGAGAGAAACAGGGGGCGACGTCTCATGTCCTACACATTCTTGTATCCCCAAACCTGGGTCTGCCACAAAGTAGGAAGCTCCTGTTTATGACACTTCTCAACATCCAAAGTACTAGACTCATCAATTACATTTGGACAGCACTTCCTCATGAAAAGAACGCTATTCGATTTTTGTAAGGACAAGACAAAGTAGAACCGAGGTCTTACAAGCAGAAAGTGAGAGAGAGCCGGCCCGCAGATCTGTGTTCTTTCCAGTGTGTGTAGAAGACAAGAGGGCACTATTGAAAGAAGCCCAAGTTTGGCTTTTACCTCAATACTCCTACCCAATCCTCATGCCACCTTTTACAAGTCAGCTTGTGCCCTTACAACACACAGTCATGACAGGTTGATGGCGAGGACTTTGTCAGATGATACAGATAGCCAGCTCTGTCATGGGGGGGCGCACAGGAAGTGCACAGCTGATGCCTGTCTTCCTAAAAATACCGACATGGAAACAAAACGCATTAAATCATCAAAGGAAAACATAGTTTTCAATCTCAGTGACCTGGTGAACCATCATCCCTCGAATTTCATATACTCCCAGTTAATCAGTATTTACCGTTTTCTGTCACTTTCCTTCCGGCTGAGAGGAAGCTGAGGGGTAAGTCATTAGGCACTTGACCCCCTAAGGACCAGGAACCTGATACCCAGAACACCCCCGGGGGCCTGTTGAGAGCCTCCATACCAAGACAGCCTTGAGTCAGTTATCAGGAGCTGATACGTGTTTTAAACTGTGCTTCTTAATAGTTCAAATGGTATCAGGAAAAAGTATCCAGAGGTTCAGAAAGATGGTTAGTAAAATTTTATGATAGCTCTCTAGTAAGCTAATAAAATGTAATTAGGAAATTTTGAAATAAATCCTTTATCATTTGAGTTGGGCCCACATGAGAAAACTATCATTTCTGCCAAAATATTCATCATTTTCTCTTCAGGGACAATGTACAAGTTTGGGATCAGTCATTATTTAGTCCTAACATAGCATATATTATGTTTCTTGTGAAACTTAATCCAAAATTAAGATTTAATACATTTATATTTAATATAGATTTAGTAATATAAATTCTTTGTTTATAAATTTCAGAAGCACCCCAAAAAGCAATGTAAATGCTAACTAAAATTAAAGTCAGGAGATACATTGGTGTGGAGTTTTATTAATGCAACACATCATCATCAAATCTCAGTTTCTTTCTTTTCTCACTATTGTTAGCTTTGGTCATATTCTTTTTTTTTTTTTTTTTTTGTGGTACTGGGGATCGAACTCAGGCCCTTGTGTGTCCAAGGTTGGCATGGTACCACTTGAGCTAAATCCCCAGCCCCTGGTCATATTCTTATATCTACTTTACCCCAAGTACTATTGTAACTTTTCTATATAGGAAAATAATTATTTCATTTCAGAAACCTGTTCTTTTCATAGCAAAAGATCCTTCCCGTGATTCTCCTTAATAGATATTTTTCCCATTCCATTGGTCAGATCTGAGTCATACTCCAAACTAATCATTATCACAGAAGATGCAATTGCCATGGTCACCTGAAACAATTATGATTTAGTCACTTGAACCTGAAATGTCCCTGCCTTTTTGTACTCTGGGTTATTTAATATGGGAACAAAAATAAGGTCCTGCTTGCAAGGACGAAAATGATTGGATGTGGTTGTGGGGGGGGCAGCTGTCTTCCATCATACCATTGGCCATTTCCTACTTTAGTGGTTCCTAAACTTGTCTCCAAGTACAGTAACCATTTAAGTATGTTGGTCACATACTAAATCAATTATATAATATCCCTAGGGTATAATGGAGCAACCAGTACTTCCTGAGGCTTTCCAGGTCTGGAGTACAAAAATGATTGGAGGCAACTGTCCTAGCTCTTGTCTTAGGTGAACTGTTGAAAATCGCAGATCCAATCATTCCCATTGAATGAATATAGAAAGAAATGTCCAATATAGTATTAACCTGAACAGAATGTGAAAATGCTTCATCATATCATGTCCAGGATTTTCTGGAGAACTAAACCTACCTATAAATTAGTTAAATACTTTAGCACTCAAGTATTTTATTGTTCCACGAATTTTAAGCCAGTTTATTGTTTCCAAAGGATGATCAAAGGGATGAGTTTGCTTGTACCTCAACTTATGCCATCCAGATGTAAAACTGTAACGATCCTCTAATGCACCCGGAGGGGATTAGCTCCACCAAGGCCAGGGCCTCCTCTGTGTTTTCACTACTAAGTCTTCGATGCCTGGCAAAATGCCTCAGCCCATCCCACATCCCTGTAGCATGCATGAGTCTCTCCACAGTACCATTTCCTCATCCTATATGAGGCCGTCAAGACTCTCCATGACTCAGACAAGGAAGAAATAACTGCATTTGGAAAGTGCACAGGAGAGAGGCAGTTTTGTCATCAGCTACATGAGCAACAAGGCCGCCAGTCACTTACCCTCCCCAGACTTTCTGCAGGAAGACAAATGCGGCCCCGTACCCCACAATCTTAGGAGACGTCAATATGCTTGTAGCTATGACGATGCTTTGAAAAGTGCACATCCCCACAGAGGTGAGAATTATCACTTCAAACAGGATAAAGTTAAATGCTCAATTAATGAAAGACAACATTTGGAACACCTTTGCTCCAACATGTGCTTTTTGCGCTCTCCCTTTTCCCCTGTCACTCTCAAAAATGTTAATACGGGTCTTCTCTATAAATAACGATAGTGGCGTACTGACATGCAGATGTAGACGCTACGGCGCAGCGCCCGGTACAAGGAGAAGGCTGGCACGGAGCTTCTATTTTTATATGTTTAGTGATACATCCAAGTGTCACTCATCGACAGCAGGAAAGGAGTGAGAGGGCTGATAGCACACGCTCCTCTCTTCTCCCAACCCCCGCCCACCTCTCAGACACACCCGTGACAAGCGCTGCTGTCTCCACCTGCTCACCACCTGTCAATATTTGGGCTAATTAGATAGATAGATGAGAGAGAGAGAGAGAGATGATTAGATAGATAGATAGATAGATAGATAGATAGATAGATAGATAGATACACACACACACATTGCATGACTCTTAATTTTTATTAGTGTAAGCACAGATATTCTGGATGAGAACCGATGGTCAGCACTTGCTTTACAAAGCCCCAAGAAGTGCAATGCGCTCTCTCTAGAAATAATCTAGCCCTGGGTCAAGTGACCTCTATAAAGATAATTCCTGCCCTTCCGAGATGGAAATCAAATAGATGCCCAGAATTGAGTGAGATCTCTGGAAAAATGTAAGGAAACTGTTCAGTGCCTCTGCTAAGACCTTCAGTCAGGACATAGGACTTCCCTCATAGCCAGGAAAGGTCACATTGTGATTTTATCTCCTGGGAAAACCAGTGCTGTAGCTCTTCACAGAAGCCAGCCTGAGACATTTTCGCGCTGAAGTCAGGGCTAAAGCAGGGGCTCATCCACTGAAAACCATTGTGATCTCGGTACATTATACCTGCGAGAAGGTCAAATTCCATTATCAAAAAGTGGCATCCAAATCTAACAGTACTGTGGCCCAGAGAAGCACAAATAGACATCAATAATTCATTAGTTGGTGATTATTCAATATCTCCTACATAATTTACAAGGTTTTTCTCTTATCAGATTGACTGAAGTAGCTGATCACAGTGCAATGGAACCAACTATGGAAGCAAACCTAAGTTCCAATCCTGGCTCTGTAACTTCCTGGATGTATGAGTTTGAATGTGTTATTTCACTTATCCAAGCCTGTTTCTTAATCCATAATAGATTTGGCAATGTCTGTCTAGAAGATCGTTATCAAAACATGATACAGTAAATGTGCATAATTTCTATGACAGTGGCTGGCTTATGTTAAGTTGTAGTTAATCCTTAAAAAGCTCCAACGCGTACTTAATGGTGTTTCAAGCACTTTTGAAAGTAGTTCTAATATTATTAGTAACTTAAGAGGCTTGTTTCCCTCTAAAATTTCATTGCTTTCATTTAATTTTATGCAAGTGAACAATATGGAGCCTGTAAGACAAAAGTTTTAAAGAGAAGTTACTGGCTTAAAGCATAATAGTTCTAACCAGGAGGAACTTACTGATTTTTTTTTTAAGATCCAAATTATTTATCTGACCAAAAGCCACTGTTGCAGATCGAACACAATAATGCTAAATCACTTATATAAGACTATTCTCATAATAATTATCGTGAAGTATGTATAGTATCCTGTTATTTGACTTTCTAAGCGTGTTCCTTCTCAATTAACTTGTGTTTTTCCTCCTCAGGCTTATGTTCAAGATTTGCTACTTTAACTCTCAAATTATAAGGTTAATTTAGTCACCAAAAATATTCCTTATGAAAGTACTTTTAATTGTGAACAGAACATACAACACTCTATGTACACACTGGGTAGAGATAAAAGAATGAGAACACAAAACAAGAATTAAATAAGTGGCATTTGGAATGGAAATTTAAGTGACATCAGAAAAATCCAACACAACTGGTGCCAAATTTTCAAACTAATACTTCAAAATATCCTCCTTGGGCCAGAGATTTAGCTCAGTGGGTCCAGCGCCTGCCTCACAAACGCAAGGTCCTGAGTTCGATTCCTGTAACCACATACAACAGTGCTGGGCGTGGTGGCTCACGCCTGTCATCCCAGCACTCGGGAGGCAGAGGCAGGAGGATTGCTAAGTTCAAGGCTTGCCTGGGCTGCATAGTGAGCTCAGAGCCAGCCTGAACTACAAAGCAAGACCCTGTCTCAAAAAAAAAAAAAAAAATCCTCCTTGACATTTTCCCCTGTGTTTATTCAACTCAGCTTTTCAAAATTATAAGTAGGTTTAGTGTATATACAAGAGTATGTGTATCATATGGGAGGCTGAGAAGGAATCGTACAACTACTTGGTGATCATTTCTGTGAAGAGGAATTCACAGATTTCTGAGATAACTAACTACTCCACTAACTAAAAACTCAGGCCAGTGGGAAAAAATAAAGTAAGGCCCCTTTGGGTTACTATTGAAACACTGTAATGCTGTCCCCCTCCCCCCGCCCCATCCATCTATTCAAATGTCTATTAAAGCCTGGTAGGATATCAGGGTTCTATCTCCCCTGCAGGTACAGGCACTAATGTGTCGATGGAGGCAAGGACAGGACCAGTAGCTTCTTCTTCCTGCTGGGCCAGCCTCCTAGGGATACACGACTAACTCTCCTTCCGCAGAAAAGGCTGAGATCCCTGGAACAAAAAGGATTACAAAAGATGAAAGCTCTTAGCAGAAAAGAGGAACTGAAAAGATGCCAACCTGTATGGGGATGTGGAAGTGAGAAATCCTTTGATCAGCACTTCATTAAAGTATTGAAGAGGAAAGGACTTGGAAGCGGATGGAAAATCAAGCGGCCTAGCAGACCCACAAACTTTAAATGCTCTTTTCAAAAGCATTATTTATTCATTGAATTTTAATTTTGTCAGCATGCTGTTGGTTTCTGTGAATTTATTAATTCACTCCTACACCTGTCAGTCATTCAGTGCTGAAAGGGAGTTGGACCAGGTGACCTGGGAGTGCTGTCAATATATGTATTGTAAATACACGGGTGCCACAGGGCCGGAGGGTTAGCTCAGTGGTTCCACTGTCTGCCTCGCAAGCGCAAGGTCCTGAGTTCGATCCCCGGTAACCACATACAATGCTGGACGTAGAGACTCACGCCCACCAGCCATCAACACCACATACCACAGGGCCGGGCGTGGTGGCTCACGCCTGTCATCTCAGCACTCGGGAGGCAGAGGCAGGAGGATTGCTGAGTTCGAGGATTGCTGAGTTCAAGGCTTGCCTGGGCTACATAGTGAGCTCAGGGCCAGCCTGAACTACAAAGCGAGACCCTGTCTCAAAAAAAAAAAAAATACACGGGTGCCACATGACAGTCAGGTGTTTTTGTGGTGATGGAGGGACTAGAGAATTTGCAGACAGGAGGAAGGGTATGGGGTGGGTCAAATACTGTCAAAGACATCAAGTTTCAACTCAGAAGTCCCCTTGCTGGGAGACTGTGAGCTTGATTATCCCAAATCCTGTGTGTTAGATGTTAACCAGCCTTTGCAGAAAGGCCTTTCAAAGGAAGAGCAAATTTTTACTGTCACTGAGTCAAACCTACTTTAAAGAAAGGACAAATTATGGGAAAAAATGAATGATAGAATATTTTAGAGAAAACTGAATCTTATTACACTTGGATTCATGCCTTATTAGACTGATTTGCTAACTGAATATTGGAATGTTTTCTTCCTAATAATACATTCTTGCTTAGATACTTTCTTAATAGACAAGGTTGATTCATAGCTAAGTAGTACTATGTCTTTCTTAAAAATAAGATTACTCTTGGACCAGAGATTTAGCTCAGTGGTTCGGGCACCTGCCTAGCAAGAGCAAGGTCCCTGGTTTGATCCTGGTAACCACATACAACGATACAATATTAGGCCTGGTGACCCACGCCCACCAACAATCAGTACCACACCCCACAATGCTGGACGTGGTGGCTCACGCCTGTCATCCCAACACTCGGAAGGCAGAGGCAAGAGGATTGCTGAGTTCGAGGCTTGCCTGGGCTACATAGTGAGCTCAGGCCCAGCCTGAACTACAAAGCGAGACCCTGTCTCAAAAAAAAAAAAAAAAAAGATTACTCTCATAAATTACTCTCATAAATAGGCTGTCTAAGCCCCCAGAAAACTACCTTCTTACTCTCTCAGCTTTGTAAAACTTTTACACAAACTGTACCAAGTTCATTTTCAGGATACTTCTCTTTCTCAGTTATTCTTTCTCCTGTCGCAAAGAGAGTTTTCTTAAACAATTAATACCGGTGGATTTGGCACACTTTCCCTAAAATAGATTTTCTTCCCCCGTGTCAGTTACTCTTCACATTTCTTCGCAGTTATTTTTCACGCTGCCCTCCTCCTTCCTTTTCACAGAACTTATTTTCTCAAGCTGTTCTCAGTTAGGCAGTGCCTGCAAGGAACACTGATATTTTTACTCTGCAAAGTTCCCAGTGATTACACCCAGTCTCTTTCATGCTGTAACTACATATTTATCAACCCCAGAGAGCAAAGATGAGGTGGTACCAGGGCAGAGAGTGAAGTGTGTGGATTGCTGTCAACAGCAGGAATCATGCTAAGTGGAGGCGTCTGGATAGGAAAAGCAAAAAAAAAAGTACTTGGGCTAGGGAAAGCAGAGAACACAAAGGAAAAGAAAAGAAGAAACAAGCAGAAGGAAAAAAGAAAGAGAGAGAGAGGGAGCAAATCCAGGGAGAAAGCCAGTGAGCAATTAGTGAGGTCACAGTGGTGTGCACCGCTGCCAGTCCCTGCCAGACGTGCCCTCCAGTGGCCGGAAGTGGGTCGGAAGTATAATGAGCCAGGCAGCCTGAGGTCTGGACCCTAGTCCCACCGCAGGTTTCCACCGGGTAAGACAACTCGAGAGCTGCCAAACTCAAAGCGAAGAGAATGACTTTCTTTGATTCTTGTCTCCATAATCCTCAGCTGCAGTTTCCTCGTTGTGTGGCAGATCCCATCCTTCTTGCTAAATAGCAAAAACTAAAGAAAATTACGATCTGGACTGAGACTCTCACCGCCTCAAGACTGCACTGATTTAGAAGAAACATGGCTCTAACCTCTGTCCAAGAATGTAACTTACAAGTTTCTAATTAGCAAACACCCCCAGGCCTTTGAATTTGCAGACATGCACGTAATGCTCATTTCTAATAATTTATTTTCTCTAACCATCGTAGTCCTTTCTGCAAACACTTGAGCTTCCTGAAAATTGAAGTGGAGTGATGCACGGTTCACGCAAACTATGGTCAGTGCTTGTGAAACTTCGCAGTACGTTTGATCTGGCAGTGGATTAATACGACTCACATATGGCAACCAGATTCTCGGAAGGCCAAACAGGGGTGCCCTGGTGTAGTCGTCCTATTGGAGAAATGCACCCATGTTGCCAACACTTTTGACAGCATTAACTAGTCCCTCTCTATTCTCCTTTCCATCTCTTTTTGAGCAAATTTTTTCTATATCTTTTTGAACAAATCTTGGATGAAGAGTAACTTCTCATCTACGCATCCACATTTTGCTCTCTCATCCTGCAATGCCTTTTGTTTCATAACCTCGGGGACAGCATTAACTTTGGTGAGAGTCAAGGGCTTCCTCGTATGACACCACTGCTCCAAATACTACACTAAGCGCTATTCAGTCAAAACAGGAGAATGCACCAAGGACATCCTAATTCTCTCCGGTCTGCTTCAGCTTCATGTGACGAGCAGAGAACAAACCGCTGATCGAGGTGGCTGGGCTCCACGTGTACAGGCTGCCTTGGTTTTCTGCCACTGGGGAGCTAGAAAACATTCCCACTTTCAAGAAATTTATAGAATGAATCACAGATCACTTTCCCGAAAAAAAACAATGTCACAGGTTAAAGTGTGACATTCACACTTCTGAAATTTCCTTTCTTTCTTTTTTTTTCTTTCTGTCTCCTTTTCCTCCCCAGTAGATCTGGGGGAGAGTCTAAAATCCTCCATCTTTATATGCACCAGGTAATTCCAATGCAACTAGTCATGAGCCATATTGGAAACAGCAAGAAACTAAATATTCCAGGGTAATGCAAGATATGGTAAGTGTATGGTGAAGTTGTGTGCATTTTTATAGTTTCCAAGAGCCTTCTTTTAACCAGGAATGAAGGTGGGTTTCTCTCACCACTGAAGAAAAGTAGAAGACAAAGGAGAATTGGGAGTCAGAGAACATAAATTACCAGGGCAACCTTTGGGGCATTTGGTATCAGAGTGAATTTGATTTAATCACTTAATGTTTCTGATGTTCAGTTTTCCTATCTGCAAATATTGGAATTAGAATTATGCCTACTTCTTCCAGGGGCTATGAAGATCAAAAACAGCTAAGGCATCACACAGCCTTCAAGTGGTAATTATTTACTAAGGCAGGTGAGCTGTAGGCCCTTAGGAACCTACTGCATGAAGTCATCTTAGGCAAAAGACTTTCTCAAAGGCCCATCCAGTTATATCAGCAGGGCACATGCTGAGGGTAACACTTCCCTGGGTGGTCCTGTCTGGATACACAGAAGTGTGTAAAAGTAAACATTACAATTCGAACTCATTGATTTACGCAGATGGTTTTATGTTAATCAATCATCTCGTAGTTATGGAGTAATTTGATGTACGTTTTTAACTTGTACATATGTTTCCAAGTAGTCTCAAGCCCCATAGCTTCAGCAAACCTAAGATAAATAGCTGTGCATAAATTCTCAAGTCTGTTCATTGCTCTGTATCTCAGTCATTTTACTATTCAATTTTTTTTCTAGAGGCAGGTAAGAAACACTTACCTGTCCCAAGAGAAAGAGTAATGTGCTTGCTGTATAAATACCCAGCTGGTTGGAATTAAAAGGGACTCGTGGTATTTGTTGCATGACTTCCCAAGAGCAGAAAGGAGGAAGCCATTTTAAACTGAATAATGAGACTAAAGTGGATGCTGGCCTGTATTTCCCCCTGGAAAAATACCAGGACTATCTTACAACTTATTCAATGACTCTAATGGGAGCTTGGACACATTGCCCTAGTATCTGGCTGTATCTTCCACCATCCCATAGTTTATGTTTGAAAGAAATAAAATTAATGCCAGAACATTGTGCTTGGCTTTGGACAAAATCAAATCTAGGAATCCCCAGTGACAGGCATCAGCAGATACCTGTGAAGCAGGTAGGAAGAAGCACAAAAACAAACAAACAAGACCCAGTGTCAGATGTTAATTAGAAGACAATATGAACAGAGGCGGGGATGCTCCAAATACATAACTGACAAGACAGGTCGTGGACTAGTGTTGAGGAGAGAAAACGAGGAGACCGAAGACGAGGGAGAGAGGCCATCAGAAAGTGATCAGCAACAAGGCTGTCCTTCTGTCCCACCTGAGAGGTTCCGCATCAGACACAGTCAGCAGGTTTTGCCCCTGTACATGCCATAGGCACCAACACCTGACTGATACACCCCGTGCCAGGACCTCAGTTCCCCACGCACCTGTGCATTTCCTATCCATTTAAACTACTAGCATTTGGAGAGCAAACCACTATTTCTTTTCTGCCCCTCAGTTCTATGCCCAGGACAGAAGTACAACAAATTACAGATGAATGAAAAATTATGAGAGCCTCATGCCCGGTGTGTTAGGGAGGAGAGCCACCTTAATTGGAGACTCACTTGCAACTGTTATGTTCAGCCTTTCCAAATCCATGTGGAAACACAGGTCCCACTAACAATATTAATGGTGCTATTTTTGCTATTGGTCCTTTGCTCCATAGAACAAACAGTTTAACTTCAAACAGTTTCCAAAACTGGATATTTGGACCAATGAGGAATTAGGATTTGTTTACAAGTTTGGGCAAAGAAAAAGGCATTTTTCTCTAAAATAGAAACTTCCCATTTCTTTCTCTGGATTGATTAGAGAATTTCCCAGTGGCAAACTCCTAACCAGAGAGTTGAGTTCTTCTCTTGCCAATCTGGATTATGATAATATCTTCCCTTCCGCTTTGCTTTATTAGACTTCTGGCTGACAAAAAGGATGACGCAAAGCTAGTGATACAAGAGATTCCTTTCTAAACCTTGGCACAAACTGATTTGATCTCTAGTTGTCTTTATTTATCCTTCCTCTCTGGATTTTGACTCCCTTAAGATCGAATGACACATTTAAGGGGAGAAGCAAAGAATTTGCCATTGTTCCCCAGCAATGTGCAAATTGGCACCTAATTGACAATTAAGGGTGTGCTAACTGCTCACTGAGGCCCTTCCCACTGCAAATTACACGGAGACCTCGCACTTGACTTTGACGTGCTTTTTCTTTTTATAGGGGTCCGTGCGTAATTTGATCCACAAAAGGGAGAGAAGATTCTACCTCCTAAAGGAAAAGTACTAATTAGCAGCAAAATCTAACTGCTTCTCTTCAGCAGGGCCTCTCAGTTGCTGTGTCTGGCTTAATGCAAACCCCTGCCAGGCTGACTTTCCACACTGGATTGTCCAGCACAGCCTGTTTAATTTTAATTTCCTTTAGTGGCGCTGATATTCAATTAGCCACACCAATGAAGGGAGGCATTAGCATACATAATAATCTCTTAACATTGCACAGAGCTGTAACATTTACAAAGCATTTGCTTCTCATAACCAGCGTATTGAGCAACAATTATAAGTCCCATTCTACAGATGGAGAAACTGAAATATCTCTCCAGTATCACACAATAAGTGACAAATAGGGGAGATTGATAATCAGGATTTAATAATTTATAATCACTTTCTGTTTTCTATTACAACAAGAAATCATAATATTGATGATATGTCCTTGGGTTCACAGTAAGATGGTTCTTAATCCTATCTTCATATTTATTTAGCTATTCATTTTTTCCCACATAAAGGCTTATTGGACAACACTATGTACATAACCCTTGCTAAATGTCCATAAAAACAAAGAAAATGAGAGATTCGGTGCTCAAAAGATTCTTGAAAATAAGGCAAATATGGTAAAAAGTAAATGTTGATGTTAAGCAAAACTTGAGTCCTTCCAAGTGGAAGGTATGTCTGCTTCATCCTTTTACCCTTCCATAGTGCCTACCATAGGACCAGGCCTTGCAGATGGTAGTTACTACATAAGGACTTGTTGGGGAACAAAAGGAATAGCTGTGCCAGGCATGACAACCCACACCTGCATCCCCCAGCATGCAAGAGCCTGAGGCAGGAGGATCGCTGTGAACTCAAGGCCAGCCTAGGATACATGAGTTCAAGATCAGCCTGAACTACATGGGAAGATCCTGCCTCAAAAAACAAAAACTGTATATCTGCATAGGATTGATCACCTTGCATTCTTTATGGTCTTACTTTACTTTTATGATAGTTATCACTATTTAACAACGCACACTTTATTTTCTGTCTCCTGCATTGGAATGTGAGCACTATGAAGATGAGCTCTTTGTCACTTTCATCTGTGACATGCATCGTGTGAAGAAATCAGCGCCTGACTTTCCTGAGTAGGTGGCCAAAAGCGGAATATCATTTGAAAGTGTGCTTCGTTGGCCAGAAAAGCCAAAGATTAAATGTTGCCTTTCTTCCTTCCTTGGCTTTGAATTGGGAAGCTCCATTTTCCTGCCTGTCTAAAGAAACAAGGTACCTCATTCGTTTAAAACAAAAACTTCCTTGCAACTTTCTTCCCAGGTACTCTGGGAAGGAATAATGCAGAAGAGCCATAACGCAGGCCGCCCCTTTCCCTTGGTGTGACTTCAGATGACTACGAAGGTGAGAGATATTAGAAAGACAGTCTTTGTGTCCCACAGATTCCTCCTTGTGGATTTAGACAGTCCCCCACCAAAAAGCCTGGGACCCTGGTCCATGAGCTGGCCTGTGATAAGACTATCCTCTCCAGGCTGCTCCCTGGGACAGGATTGACTGGTGGTCCTGTTGAGGGCACGAACGCTCCACTGTGACAATGCTCATTAACACCTAGCAGGGTGGGGGTGGCGGCAAAGCCAGGGAAGTCTTGGCTCAGAGCCCAGATGAGGAATTACCCTGGGATGGTCTTTCACTAACCTCATGGGAGGGGCTGGGAACGTTAATTAGGATGTATAATGTAATGTAACTACTTCAAGTCAGAAGCAATCGAAGAGAACAATGACACATATCTTCCATGTTTATGGCGTCCCATTTGATATTCGCTCCTATAGTCTGAATGTTTGTGCCCTGGCCCCCAACTCCATATGTTGGAACTAACCCTGAAAATGATGGCATTAAAAAGGGAAAGTGATTATGTCACATAGTTCCAGCCTTATCAACAGGATTAGTGCCATGATACAAGAACCCTCAAGGCACCTGTTTGTCCTTTGGAACTAGGAAGAAGGAGCCACCTGGGAGGCAGAGATGTCCTCGCCAGACAGTAAATCTCCTAGTGCTTTGATCTGGGAGTTTCAGCCTCCAGAACTGGGGGCAATAAATACATACTGCTCGTATGTTACCCTGAGGTGTTATGTTGAAGCCACCTGAATAGACAGAGCCACTAACCCTGTGTGGCTACTTAACAGTTCAATGTAGGTATTGCCATGGAGAAGTGACATTTTTAATTGTACTACATTTATATTTCAAAATGATATTGAGTTCAGTTACTAGGAAAGTCTTATAGTATATTTGGAAAAACTTCAGCATGGAACTGCTTTTTTCAACTGCACATTTTATGAACTCTGAATATAAGTCAAACATTTCTGATTAAAAACTTGGTACCTGGATTCAAATGTGATGTAAGAATAAAGATATTCAAGGTTTCAAAGCTATGACAAAAACGTTAAGCATTTCACTAATAAGTGACTATGTTTATTAAATATTGATGTCATATGAATAAAACATATTATTCCAAGTAACTTCATATGGCGGTTGTTTCCTTTGTTTAATGTGACTTCTTCAAGTTTTAACATCACACTATAGCTCAAGTGTTTTCATTTGATACTTTTCTAGATAATAGGGA
The DNA here is from genome assembly GCA_004025085.1 of Thryonomys swinderianus. Taxonomy (NCBI): domain Eukaryota; kingdom Metazoa; phylum Chordata; class Mammalia; order Rodentia; family Thryonomyidae; genus Thryonomys; species Thryonomys swinderianus. The sequence goes on from PVIC010008593.1 coordinate 40,445, forward strand.
ACTTTACATATGAGCTGAATTATATCTCCTACAATTAATAGGTTGTAATAGGGAACTTTTCATATGAGCTGAATAATATCTCCTACAATTAATAGGTTGAACTCTGAACTTCCAGTGCCTCAGAATGTGACTGCATTTGGAGACAGGGCTTTTAAGGAGGTAATTAAGTTAAACTGAGGTTGTATGAGTAGGGCTTGAATTCCACAGGACTGTGGTCCTTGTAAGAGAGGTGCTCAGCGCTTATGAAAGACAGCTTGGAGACACGCAGAGAGGGCAGCCGTTAGCCAGTGCATCGCTACCATCCTGTAATCCAAACCCTCTAGAAGGCTGAGGCAATAGGCCTGCAAGTTCTGATTCAAAACAAATGAAATAAAGCAGTCATCTACAGCCAAGCTGAGAGGCCTCAGAAGAAACCACCTTGTCAACACCTCGCTCTTGGACTTCCGGCCTCCAGAACTGTAAAGACGTAAATTGAGGTGGTTGAAGCCTCCCAGTCTGTGGTGCCCGGTATGACAACCCTGAAAAAACTAACGTAAGTGCTAAAATGAAGCCTCCAGCAGGAGCAACGACCGGCATCGGAGCTGCTGACGTGGTGCTGCCGGCTCACCTTCCATCTCTCCCACTGGGCCACAGGCTCTGTGAAGGGAAGAACTGTACCTTTCTTAGGCACTCCAGTGCCAGCTCACACACTAAATGCCCGGTAAATATTTGATAATTGAGAAGATGCTTACCAGCTAAATCCTTGTAAACAGCTGATTTGAGATACTGGTGTTAAAAAAAAAAAAAAGGTGCCATCTGTTTCTCATTAGCATGAGCTCATGGTCTGAACTGTTTTCAGGTGGACGGTTGCCATTCAACAGTGGGACAATGCAAATACTCTGTCGCAGCAACTGATACTGGTCAGCCCTTAGACCATCAGCCTCTGCAAACTGTGAGGAAATATTCAGACTGCGATGCATATCCATCAATAGACTAGATTTTTGAAGAACATAGAGCCAATCTTAATCATTCTTAGTTTTCTTACTAATGTTTATCAAGGTGGAAACATAATTAGGTATTGATTAATAAAATTAAGGAAAAGCCTTAGAACTGCAAGATTTACCCAGGGCCTGCTCATCCTCCCAGTGCAGGATAACTATTCATCTGGGCTTCTATTTAAAAACATTAGCTTACAGGGCCAGAGATTTAGCTCAGTGGTTCCAGGTGCCTGCTTTGCAAGCACAAGGTCCTGAGTTTCGATCCAGGGTGACCACATACAATGCTGGGCATGGTGTCTCACGCCCACCAGCAATCAATACCACACACCACAGGGCTGGGAATGGTGGTTCACGCCTGTCATCCCAGCACTTGGGAGGCAGAGGCAGGAGGATTGCTGAGTTCAAGGCTTGCCTGGGCTACAGAGTGAGCTGAGGGCCAGCCTGAACTACAAAGCGAGACCCTGTCTCAAAAAAAAACAAAAACCTTAAACTAGGTTATTTCTAGGCAACATAAATTGATTATTCACAATTCTGGAGTCTAAAAAGTCCAACAATCAAGGCCTCGTTGGTTTCAGAGTCTGTAAAATATCATTGTCTAGTAACTATCTTCTCCTGTGACAAAAAAAGAAAACCTGCTTCTTCTTTTGTAAGAGGACAGCCTCCATGACTCAGTCAGCTCCCCACAATCCTACTCTGTATGCTGTAATGTTGAGAGTTATTTTCAGCATAGGAATGGGGGGTAAGAGCTTGACATTCAGATCATACGAGCAACTAACTTCAAAAGATCAGGTAGACACTCAGTTCTGATAGATGTTTTCCCTTCCAATTTTGTCACATTTATTTGAACGTTAAGTTTAAAAGAAAAAAAACCCTCAGGCTTTCCTTTCCCTAATATAAAATCTATTCTTTTTTCAGTAGATGTCGCTGGCATACTACCCTTTTTTTAGTCAGGTTTGATGTGCAGATGGAGGAACCAGAGCATCTCTCATAATTACCTGACCCTAGTAATAATGATAAGCTGATCTGGATTCTCAAAAGTCTACTGCGCATGAGTTCAATAATTTTGCTTCTACTAATTAAAGACTATCACGGGTAGACTGTGATAGCATGGAACTGTGGACTTTTCACTTAAGTCCACAGTGACATGGTTACTCCATTCTGTCAGGAAGGAGATATTGAACACATAAATAAAAACGATGTGATTCTGAAGCTGAAATGGAATGCAAAAGCTCTAAATTAGCTAACATAATATTGGAGGGAAGGAACAAATTTGCAGGACTAACTGTATTTGGCTTCAAGATTTACCATAAAACTATAGTGATCAAAACAGTATATATTGGAGAAAAATAGACAAATAGATTAATTTATGGGGTAGACCCCACAAATAGGTTTGCATAGAAATAATTTATGTCTGAAAAGAAACAAAGACAATACAATGGTGTATGATAGTCTTTTCAACAAGTGATGCTGGAATAATTACATTTCCACTTCAAAACAAGGAATCTAGATAGCACACTTAACACAATTCATGAAATCACAGTTCTAAATCCAAAATGAAATATTACCAAATTCCTAGAAGATGGCATAGGAGAAAGCCTTGATAATCAAGAGTTTGGTAATGTCTTTTGTAGAGAGGTCACAAGATACATGATCCATGAATGAGAAATGATAAGCTAATATTTCTTTAAATTTTCTGCTCTTCTGAAAAATATGTTCTTAAAAAATATAAAGATAAGCCACAGACTGGGACAAAATATTTTCCAAAACCCTGTTAAATAGCTGTTATACAAAATACACAAATCCTTAAAAACTCAGCAATGGGAAAAACTGATTTAAAAAATCAGCTAAGGATTTTAATTGATAGCTCATTAAAAATGACATACACACAAAAAAATGACATACAGATGGAAAACAAACATATGAAAAAGCACATCACATCATAAATCATCAGGGAAATACAAGCTAAAACAACAATAAGACCATTTAATAAATCTAATAAATTTGGCAAAACTGGAATACTGACAACACCGAATACTGGTGAAGTGAAACAGTAAGAATCAATGTTTGGAGCTGAGGATTTAGCTCAGCGGTGCCGTGCCTGCCTCGCAACTGCAGTGTCCTGAGTTTGATCCATAGGACTGGAAAACAAATTAATATTCGTTGCTGGTCGGAATGCAAAATGGTGAATCAGTTTGATAGCTTTTTTGCAAAGCTAAAGCTACTCTTACCATATAAACCAACAATCTCATTTCTTGCTATTTATTGGAAGGAAAATACATATAATGGCCAGTTTGCATTTCCAGTGTGACCAAACCATTATGTAATTCTAGTGAAATAAAAAAATTACTTTTCTCTACAAGTTTTTTGAAAAGCAAAATATATAATATGCTTCTCAAAATATGAATAGTAGCTTGAAAACCCCACTGCCACTCTCACAGACTGGCACCATTAAGCCCAAGCTTCTGATTTCTGTCCCCTGAGACCCTGAAATACCCAGGCCAGCTCCAGTAAATTCACCCATTTTTCCTGTTGGAGACCCAAATATTTTAACCTTTGACTCCTCTGCCATTTTTAGTGATTTAGAGAATAAGCCTGGTCGGTTTCTTTTCCCTGGAGAATAAAATCCCTGCCTCAGGGAAAATAAATTGCCACAAAAAAAATCTGTATAGACTTCGATAGGAATTTTTTACCATAGTTGTCAAAACATGAAAGCAACCAAGATTCCCTTCAGCTGGTGAAGAGACAAACTGTGGCATATCCAGACTATGGAATATTAATCAGCGCTAAACAGAAATGAGCTATAAAGGCATGAAGAGACATGGAGGGAACTTAAATGATTATTACTGTGTGAAAGGGACCAACATGTAACGGTTACTACCATAGGATTCCAAGTGTATGGCATTCTGGGAAATCCAAAACTACACAAACTTAAAAATCAGTGATCTTTCAGAGGTTAGGAGGAGGGAAAGATGAATAGATCGACCAAAGTGGATATTTAGGATAATAAAACCCTTGGGTATGAATCAATGACAGTGGAACTATGTCATGTTAAATCTGTCCCAACAAATAAGACCGAGTGAGCTCTAACGCAAACTACAGACATTGTAGCCCCTGGTTTGTAACACACCTACCGCTCTGTGATAATCATGGCAGAGATCGCACCATGTGGGACTAGTGTATTCATGGGAAATCTCTGTATTTTCTACAGCTTTTCTGTAAAGCTAGTATTTCTCTTTAAAAATATGCTTAAAAAAAAGAATATTTGAAGGCAGCCCAAATGCGAAGCTACCATAGTGGTTCAAGTGAGAGATGACGGTCATGAAGGGGTGGCGACGGAAGGGTGTAGGAGCCTTCTAGGGCCATGTTTCTCATACTCCAGGTGCACAGGAGCCAGATCAGAAACTTGTCAAGGTGTGGATTCTCATTCAGATGCTCTGCCGTGAGATCCGAGACCGTCATTCTAGTAAACAAGGTTATACTGAGAATTCACTGGACATGAGGTTCTAGAACAAATACGAGGGTAAAGGACAGCAAGGTTTCTAGAAGAATGCTGAGGTGAAAGAAGAGACTCCAAGTAGGAAGCCACATAAACAGAATCCACACAGAAGTTCTAGACTGGAGATACGAACTTGTGACTCCCTGCTGGCCTCGATGTGACAAATGAAGAGTGAGGTGTAGGTGCAACACCTAATAAAAACTGTAGGCAAGAGGATACAGCATAGAGACTCGAGGGGAAATCACATGTGAAAGAAAACTAAGTCAAAACAGAAGCTATTAAGTCTTCTTACAAAAATTCAAGAGGGTTCTTCAAGAAGGGGAAAAAGATCAAAAGTTGAACAGAAGTAAAATCGTATTATTCTTATTGCTTGTTTTCACCTCACCTGTCTATCAGCACTAAAAACTGAGTGCCAACCTTTTTACCTCTTTCTTTCGTCCTATTTCCTGAGTGCAGATCCTATTAACATGTACTTTGCCCATATCTTGTCACCAGACAGATTAACTTGGTGTCCTTGGAAACAAGGCTTGCAAAACCAAAGCGCTACAAGAAGGAAGGAAGCTGGGACTTTATGTTACCGTTGAGAGACAGGCCAGTTGCAGATACCAATTTCAACTTTTATCAAAAATCGATAAACATAAAATTTTGAGCATTTACATATCTGTGTGTTTTTTTTTTTTTTCCTTTTTGAGACAGGGTCTCACTTTGTAGTTCGGGCTGGCTCTGAGCTCACTATGTAGCCCAGGCAAGCCTCGAACTCAGCAATCCTCCTGCCTCTGCCTCCCGAGTGCTGGGATGACAGGCGTGAGCCACCACGCCCAGCACTGTGGTATGTGGTATTGATGGCTGGTGGGCATGAGCTCCATGCCCAGCATTGTATGTGGTTACTGAGGATCGAACTCAGGACCTTGCGCTTGCGAGGCAGGTGCCGGAACCACTGAGCTAACCGTCTGGCCCTGTGTTTGTTTTTTTAATAGCAGAGTTATCATAGCATACATGGAAAAATGCATGGATTGTTCAATTGTCAGCTTGCAACCCTAGTATATTTTTTTCCACTACTGGAACCACACAATAATGGTTAATCAAGTTATTTTGCAAGTAAGCGTGGTTAGGAACTTAACTCGCGTTTTTAAGCATACATTTTCAATTGATATTTTTGTCAATTATGGGTTGAGTTATGCATTCTGAGTTTTATTATTTATTTATTTACTAGTTTGCTCATTCATTCATTCATTGATTATTCATTTATATTATTCATTCATTTATTATTATTATTACTATTACTGGGGATTGTTCTCAGGAACTTGTACTTGCCAGGCAGGTGCAGGGGCACCACTGAGTTCTATCTTTGGCTCCCGTTCTGAGATTTAAATTAGGTTAAAATGAATTTTTCAAAAGTACGCCTATTTCTAAATTGGAAGCTGCATACGTAACAAAGTGTCTGCTATTGAGTGGTCTATCTGATGTGCTTGTCATAACTTCTAAACTACCCAGACATGGTCCATTTATTCCAGTCAACGTAATGTCTGAATCATATTGAAGAAATTGGATCAATAGACCTTAACCATTGACCTGCACATGGTCATTCTGGACAGTTGTAGAAAAACTCAACTAGTCCAGCTGTCTGAAAAATAGCATTGACAAACAAATTATTTTATCAGTCATCTTTGTTTTTAGTGAGAAATTGCATGGTTTCAGTTTAGAAAGAGATATGGTTCACTAACCTATAGTCCCAATATCTAAAAATCGAGAAATATGTTATGTCATGAATCTGATAAGATGTAGCTGAAAGAGAATTCAGCTAAATGCACTTTTATTAACTAAAATCAGTTCATATTTTATTGCTGCTAGAAACAATCACAAGAATTAAATGTATAGCGATATACTGAATGATTGTAGCAATGTCACACGAGATAGAATTAAAAGAGAAAAGAATTCTCCTATAAAGCATTACACCACCTATGAAGTGGCCCAGTAATATTTTAAAGGCTACTTAGGTTTGTTGTAAGTGTATATTATAAACTATAATGTAACAATTAAATTTTCTTTAAGATATATATTTTATATACTAAAGGAAGATAAAATTATATCAGATATTCAATTAAAACAGTATTAGTCAGCAAAAAATAAGTAGAAACAGAACAAATTCAATAGATAATACATATCTATTAGCATGATAAATAGTAAGCCAGCTACGTCAGTAGTTACTTTGAATGCTGATGGCATTCAATATACCAATCACAAAATAGAAATTACCAAAGGTAACTTAGCAAAACAAGACTCACTTATGTTGTTAACAAGAAACTAACATTAACTGTAAAGATTCCATTAGTTTAAAGAAGAGGATAGAGGAACCCAAGTGTCCACTGATGGGTGAGTGGAAAAACAAAATATAGTATATATATGTGATATAGTAAAAATATACATTATGTGCTTAAATTTTTTAAATTTATTATAATAAAAACATATTGCCTTTAATCTCCTTCAAAATACTCCCTCTTGCTTCGAACACACTTATCAGACCATGTTCATCTCTCTTTGAAACAGTCTTGGAAGTCCTCTTCTGTAAGAGTATTTATGAGATGTGATTTTTAAAAAGACAGTGAATATTGCTGCTAAAAGCCACTCAGTGTGGAGACAGGCTTTAAAAAAAAAATGACAGGGCCGGAGGGTTAGCTCAGTGGTTCCGGCGCCTGCCTTGCAAGCGCAAGGACCTGAGTTCGATCCCCGGTTACCACATATAATGCTGGGCGTGGTGGCTCACACCTGTAATCCCAGCACTTGGGAGGCAGAGACGGGAGGATTGCTGAGTTCGCGGCGGCTTGCCTGGGCACCATGGTGAGCTCAGGGCCAGCCTGAACTACAAAGCGAGACCCTGTCT